>JAHZMX010001301.1:13331-24856 GCA_027743895.1 Seira musarum | reverse complement strand
GAAATCACATGAAATTGATTATGGTCTAGCTGCACAGGTTAAGGTACAAGAATGTAACACTCATAAATACATACACTGATTTTAAACTTTTAAAAATTTTGATGCAATCTCATTCGCGGCCTTCTCATACATTGCATAGCTTTCATCATTTCCAATCATGACTCCGTATTGCTTTTCACCTGCAACAATCAAAAGTCAACAAAATCCGTCGTCATCAAACAATCAAAGAGTCAGAGTAGAGCTTCCGCTATAAATGTAACACTAGTTGACACAATTCTTCATACCTCTGCCTGGTTTGTGATTGAGCATGCGATCAACCAACCCACGAATGACGTGATAACCTTTTGATGCCTTGCTACACCCATATCCCAATTGACATTGAATGTGGATGATTGCTTCCAAACGGGTCACTCGCAACCCAATCGTCTTCATCTTTCTCGTCAACAAGTAGATGAGAAAACGAAAATGAGCTCGGCAACCTATAATAACGTAACACATATAATGAGTGAATGTGAGCTTGATTTTAAAATGTTGCATTTAATCCTGCAAAGAACACACAATTTGTTTTAAAAAAAATAGTACTTACATAGAATGTCACGGTACTTGGTAGGATAACTTGGCTTTTCAAACCAATGAGTTTTCCCCATTCCTGTGTGATCAGAGCAAAATTGATTCCGCGTTTCAAATTGCACTACTCCACCAGTGTTACTTTCCTGCTTCATTTCCACATTTTCTTTTTGGTCGTTGGCGGTGGTTGTGGTGGTTTTGGTGGCGCTGGTCATGTCCCCATCATCATCGTTGATAATGCCAGTGTCATCATTTTTGATGTCTTGAAGCACAGGTTTGATATTTTTTCCTTGTTCCACATGTTGTTTCAACAGCTCGTGGTCGATGGGGATATCCAGTTGCTGGAGGTCACCAAGAGTTTCATTTTTGACTGGTTGCTCCTGAAGCTCATAATCCAAGCCAAAATCAAAATTGTCGAGGAGTTGCTTATCTAAAAGAAGTGTTACATCATTAATAAACTAAAATCACTTTATGGGAACTTGTTGTTTTACTTTTTTTTCAACTCACCAAATAAATTGTCATTGATGTAACTCTTTGCAGACGCCATGTAGTCTGGAATAAGCATTTCACCACCACCGTCACCATTGCCAGGGCCGTCTAGCATTTCGAAATTAAATTCTTGTAGTGGGTGTTGTTGCACTAGAGCTGAGGAGGATGATGACGCTGACCCCAACTGAAATCGCTCCAAAGGCGCCTCTTGCTGTCGATTCACAACTGGCTGCTGGAGTTGTGGACGACCAGGTTGATGATGATGGGAAGCTTTATGAAATAGGTTATAAAATTATTAGACGATGATCATGATTAGTTGAAAGTGTTACATTCGTACGTACATCTACATGATCATGTTTTAATCGTTTCATTGGCCTTGATAGTTAAAGCATTTTTTACATAAATATGAATATATGTATGTACCTGCGTTGTCTTGATCAGCAAAAGAACCTTCTTGAATTGACAATGAAGCCGCCTCATCCATAAAAGCCTTGGAAAGGTCCCTGGCAAATAAAACTTGTCTGATCTTATGTAACACTTTGCGACGCTTAGGGGATAGCGGAGATGATGAGATGGTGGGCGGTCCAGATGAAGGCCTTTTGGGCGAACCTAGTTGGTCATCATCAAGCTCGTCAGCCTTTCGCTTTTGTCGCCCTCCCACCAATTCCGTCAACTTCTGTTTTGAATAATTATTATAGTTAGTTTCTAGAATGATTATGATTCTTACTTTCATCACCTTAACTGAACGAATGCAAATGACCAGTGTTACATTGTCTATTAAAAAAACTACATGTACAAACCTTTCTCGCAGCTTCATAATCCATTGGACTGGATTCTTTTGCCTCATCCTTCCTCGCTCGAATCATGTAACTCCCATTATGTGCGAACGTTATGACACTTGTTCTGGTATCGAAAATCGGAACAAGCTCATACTCACTGGAAATTTGAATCGGCTTGAATTGATCTGAGATGAAAGTAAAACACTAATTGTAGTTACTGATTAAGTCTATAATGAATGATAGATTCATTATTTTTTACGTGCTCCTGTTCTCATACCAAACAATCCGGTTTGCTCTACACTTAGAGCACCTTCAATAACGGCACCTCTCACAATTCCTCCATCCTCCATTTTGCTACTACTCTTTGTGTTACATTAAATTACTTAATCAAACTAATCAGTAAAAAGTAAATAGGAAAGGGAATTAGCACATGTTACATTTACTTCACTTTGGCTCGCTCAACGCAATGAACACTGATCCAGAAAAAAAAAATGACCAGATCAGAAAAGAAAACCGTGTGTGTGAGCAAAACCCGTGCTCATATGAATAATGTCTTTGTTCGCTTTTCATATGTGCATGCTTCGACAAAAGCATTTTTGTCTTCTTATTTTTCATGCATGCAAAAAAGGGTAAAATGTAAAACGAAATACCATTTTGAGATTTAAAAAAAGTTTCAAACTGAAAGGTTCATGGTAAAAATGAAACCGAAGAAATTAAACATGCTTAAATGTAAGTACAAATTGAGGTGGCACAATAGGTAATAATAATAATGATAATGGTGGTGGTGTTCATTTATTTATTTCCGAGCCACCATTCTCGTGTATCGATCCATAATGCTTTATGTTCCGTGGCGGCCTATTATATCTCTGTGCCATCATACACGTGCTACGATCCAGTAGAAAAAAATTCCTTAAGAGCGCTTGCATTATAGAAAAAAGCAAGCACTAAAATAATAGTCTTACATTTTCATTTATTATTCATTCATAATAAATCGTTTCATTTTAATTAAAATTGAGGAAAGATAAGGGTGTTGGACAGTCATGGACATTTACACTCATCCGTTGGAAACTGTGCTTAGATTTCGTTACATTACAACGAGTATACACGCACATCATCGTATTCTACTCTCTCCATATCCATAATGCTTTATGTTCCGTGGCGGCCTATTATATCTCTGTGCCATCATACACGTGCTACGATCCAGTAGAAAAAAAAATCCTTAAGAGCGCTTGCATTATAGAAAAAAGCAAGCACTAAAATAATAGTCTTACATTTTCATTTATTATTCATATTAAATCGTTTCATTTTAATTAAAATTGAGGAAAGATAAGGGCATTGGACAGTCATGGACATTTACACTCATCCGTTGGAAACTGTGCTTAGATTTCGTTACATTACAACGAGTATACACGCACATCATCGTATTCTACTCTCTCCACCTTACCTTGTATTAAATAGTGATTAATGTAACACGTTAATTTTTATTTACAGATGAGCACGTAAATGGTAATAAAGTTGTCTCAACATCCACCACAACCAAGCTCGCTGTTGCTACTGTTGAAAGTGATATGGATGTTCGACCGTTGGATGCCAACAGTTTCAAACTGCTACCTGGAATCAATGATTTTGTATTACATGTCGCTCATGACATTCCAAAGTTCCAATGTGTATTGGAATACGTCGGAACTGTCCGCGATGGAGGGTTAGCCAATTATCATTCCGTTCCACTGACAAATGAATCATTCATCGACACCAGCAATGTAACACTTAATTCTATACTACAAATTCTTTGTCTTTGAAAATGATTCTCAACTAATTTCCATTTCCTTTTTTACATAAATTTAAAAAAAAAACACTTTCCGTAGTCTGGAAATATTGCAAGGTATGCGTGTTACAGTTGTGACCCCAACTGTTACTTGGATGAAAAGTGGATCGATGGCGAATGCAAAATCTTTTTATATTCGTCGCGACTAATCAAGATGAACGAGGCATTGACATTTCGCTTTAACTACCACTACAAAGAAGACGAAATTCAATTGGTAAAGAATATGTAACAATTTCCTTTTTAGAGTTCTCCTTTTTTATAGAGTCCACGCGTTATTTTGTTAAACCTCAAATGTTTTATTTTTTTTTTCAGAAGTGTCATTGTAATTCGAAAAAGTGTATGGGAAAGATTGGAAGAGTAGCTCAAGATGAATTCAACTGTGGAATTTGTGGAAAGGTATTTACTAGAAAGGGAAATCTTTTGGATCATCTCAGCGTTCATGATAAGGACCGACCTTCTTTCCATTGTCAAGAATGCAACAAGTAAGTATAAACACTCCTTCAACTCTGAACTTTGATTAAATAATGTAACACGCATCTCCACAAAACGTCGCCAACTAAAACTTGTTTTACATTTTGAATATTTGTTGCAGATCTTATGTCGACAAACGAGGGCTAAATAGACACATCAAGATTCGTCACGAATCATCAACCCCCGTCTTCAAATGCAATTATTGTGGCAGGACCTACCTACGGAAAGACACACTTGACGCTCACAAGAAAAATGCCCAGCATAAAGGATGAAAAAACAAATGTTTCTTGGATTTTTCTTAGAGTGCCCCGTTGAAACAAAACTATTCTAATATGACCATAATAATAATAATAATATGAGCTTTGTTAACGTTCCAGTGTTACATTTTAAAAAAATGCTCTTTATGCACTTTTTACTTTGCTCTATGAATAAAACGGCCAATAAACACTTTAATGTAAATCGTAATCTGTTTATTGTAATTGAAACCTGAATTTATTATTAATTGATCATCTTATGTAATACAGTTACACATTAGAATTTAAACTAAAGATATATTACAGAATATTTTGAAAGTAAAACTATAGTACGCTATATCGAAATGGGTAGATTTGAATATGCATTACTTACTCTACTTATGACTAATTAAACATGAGTAAAACAATATTTTTTAAACTTGTTACATTTTTTTTCTTAAAACACTGGAGAAACAACAGATAAAATAATTGCTTAAACCTAATCTAAATTGGACAATAGAATTTCTGCAATATGCATAAATTTTTCAACTTTTTGAAAATCGTTTACCATTCCTAAAAACGTTCTTGATCCTCGTGGTTTGTGAAGACCCCATCTTTTAAAATGTTTCATGTAAGACCTCGCCGAATTCAATGGCCCATACTCGTCCATCCCTCCATCATATCCGAGTTGATGTAGCACCTTACGAAGTTCTGGTAACGACAGCACGCGATTTGTGTCCTTCATGAAGATACAAAAAAATATCATCTTAAATTCGTTCCGTGAATCTAAAAATGATTATCACATATATTTATTATCATTATCGCACGACTTTAAAGTGTTACATTAAAGTACGCATTGAAATAAACTGAGAGAAAAAAAATAGAAAACTTTTTTACTTATAGTAAACTTTCCACCGGAAACTTGGTTTGTTGGAGCTGTCCACTTCCACTTCCTGTGCCTGTACACACGAGACTTGGAGACCTTGCCAGATTCTGACGTCTGACGACTGGTGTCTTTTTCGCTTGGTTCTCCAATCCTTAGCTGGTTCTGCAGATTTAAGGATAACTCAGTTTCGATCGGCTCGGCATCAAGAACTGAAACGCCAGAAATTGTATCATCTTCGGATGGACTATCATTATTGGGAATTGTTGTTGTTGTTCCTTGGACTGGTGGCTCTTGGGTCATGTCCTTGGGGGTTGAATTATTATTACTTTGGCATGGATTCATCCATATTGAATTATGATTAGAGCATGTAACACAATGGACTACTGCATCGTCATCCTGCACCAAGAAATGCTGCAAACAATAATAAAAATTGAAGAGTAACAACAAAAGTTAATGGCCTCATCACCACCACCATCATCATCATCAACATTTACTAATAGTTATAAAAATCATAAATGTTAAATGTAACACAGTTTTTTTTTGTAATGCCATCATCACCTATTCCATTTATTTCGATATTTGAAAGGTAAACTTACATTTCTCAACTTGGGGAGGTCCACAAGTAACACGACAGTTTCAGTTTCCGTGGAACTGGTTAGGGGCAATTGAAGTGAAATTGGCGTCTTGATGATGACCCGCTCAGACGCCATTCGAAACAATGGAAAGTTATTTATGCTTGACTTGTGTTGGAACGCCAGATCCATTGTGCAATTTATTTTGAATGTAATCTCAGACTAGATATTTAAATAGACTAGAATGCACACTAGTCAAGGCACAAAGTAAAACCTAACTCCTTCACCACACTCGCTTTAATTAATTAGAAAATTAATTAGTCCCTGCAAAATCGGTTTATCGCAATACCATCATTCCTTAAAAACAACTGATTAAAATGTAAACAAAAGCGTTTGAATGCAGCTACTCTTAACACGGAGGGTACACGTGTATTTTCAATCAAAGAGAGAAAGAGAGAGAGAGAAAGAGCGAGCAAACTGCTGCGGCAGGGGAAGCGCAACAGCAAAGCAAGCAAGCAACAAGCATAACATAAGTGCATATCATATACCATTATAAGCATCGAAAGCTCGAGGTCTTTCGTTCATTGCTTGCAGTTATTATTACCTATTATTTTTTTAATGCTCCGCTTCCATGCACAAACGGATTTGGAACTGAGACTCCAGCAACTGTATTAACTGGCTTATTGTATTTTTTTCAGTGTTACATTTTTAAAAATAATAATTTTTGAATGAAATGTAACGCCTATAATAAGAATCTAGATACCGTTGCTTTTTATTTCTATGCATCCAGGAATCATGATGAATATGATGAAGATGATTATGATTATAATAAAAAATATAAAAAAGAAAGCAATCGGCAAAGTACTTTGAGTCTGGAGCTTGCTCCATGACCTCAAGCACTAACTATAGCGCTGTGATGAGCCATAACATTATATGAGGAACCTAGAGTAATAATAATAGGGCATGAGTTTCAGCTTATCATTCGTTTACTTCAAAGAGGTACATACTAATTTTGTTTTCCACAGATGGATGTTTCTTTTTCTGTTGACTGGTTTATTTACTAACGGTGTGTTTGAGTGTAGAGTTACAGTTTTTTTTCTAGTACCACAACTTTAACTAGTTTACTAAAGTGTTACAATATTTTACAAAAAGTAATGGACGAAAAGACTCATAAACATTACTTCGGCTACGGTTTCAAGTACAAAAGTATAGTGACAAAACAATATCACCATGAATAGTTAATAACAATGAAATTTTTTGTGTCTGTTGATACTGTGGTTTAGTATAATTATTTAGCAAATGTAACACTAATTAGAGTTCGACTTTAAATTGTAGATACTTATGAGGAAGGAGCCGAAGATCAGGAGATGAGGAAAGTTTCGAGGCACAAGAGATTTGTAACAAAGGAAATGACTGGACCGTTAAAGTGTAATTGTAAGCTCGACAAGAATGGACATAAATGTAACAAAAGGAGCCAATTGGATGGAAAAGGAAGAATGATAGATCAAGACGCTTGTCCAAACCTGACATACAATTATGAATGTAAAAGTGAGGTCTGTGGACGGGGATGTCAAAATCAACATCTACAAAAATTCAACCGAATCGGGAAAATGCCTCCAGTTCGTGTAAAGAATACTGGTTTGTACGGACTCGGCCTATTTGCAGAAAAGGTGTTACATTCAGGAACAACTATAGGAGAGTACATTGGCGTCATCAGGTGTCAGAACAAGAAGAAAAGAAACGTAGTATCTAATTACGTATTTGGTCTGGGAGATGGATTCCCTGGCAAGTATGACCTGATATTGGATGCAAGTGAGAAAGGAAACTATACACGCTACTGCAACCACAGTTGCGATCCTAATTGCTCAACCCAGCAAATAATTGTTGGAAATCATTTCCACATCATAATTAAGACCAACAAGGAAATTGCCGTTGGAGAACAAGTGACAATTTCCTACGGAAAAGGTTACTTCTACTATGGAAAGGTACCAAAAAACGTGTTACATTATTCTTACATTCATCATCATCGTCATGTTGGTGCTTCCAATCAAAATCTTACAAATTAAATATTTGCTCTAATTTCAGAAATGTCAGTGTGGATCTTCTAACTGCATCAGTAAGCAAGACAAAAAAAAAGTAATGACCAGGATTCTAAAGTGACCAGTTTAGTGCGAAAATAGCATAAGGCTTCCAATATTCAAGATAATACTTGCCAAGGACAGAGTAATAAATTATTCTAGTGTTACATAAGAGTTGAAGAATTATTCTAGTTTTACATAATTAAGTTGGCAAAAAATTATTGTATAACATTTTGGTTAGCTTTAAATGATTTACATAATAATGTACATTTTGTAAATTGAGCAATATTTTTGTACGTAATTTTTCTTAAAATCTTTCCTACCGTTTGTACCAAGATTTTTATGGTCGTTTTATGATTATGTGGTAAATGTAACAATTGATTTAAAAATGGGTGCTGGCGACAAAATCAATTTTCATCGTCGTCACTGCTGCTGCTTCCACTGTCCCTTGACTTAAAAAATAATAAGAATCATATTATAGTTGTAAGTCATCATTCAGTTATTAGAAATTTTTGAAAATTGATCATGAACAAACGTGGGTCTCTTACATATTTTTTATATGTGCAAAGGGGGATGGCAAATGTCACTTTGCCTTTCGTCGCAACAGGACAATGTTGCTTTTTGGTCAGTTTTAGGCGGATTGGTCCAAGATTTTCATATTTTTCCCAATCCGGAATCAGTTTACCGTTGTTGAATCTAAGATCCGGACGGTAGATTCCAATTGCATCTCTTGTTCCTTTACCAATAGGACAACTTTGCTTCCCGCAAATACATTTCTAGTTAATGTAACACAAAGTTTTATTTGAAGTTGAATTTTAAATGTCTTACATATTTTACACAAACATTTATATTATTTCCCTTGATAAAAAAAATCAAGCATCAAATCAAGCCATTTTTAACTCACAACACGATTTTCAAGATGTGCTGGTTTCGCCACAAATAATTCGTCTCCAACGTTGATCTTTTTAGTCGCAATAATGGCCACTCGGTACGCCTTGCCGGAGATCAAAGTAACATATTTGCAGTTTACATGGCAACTGGTCTGAATGAATCTAGCTACATTGCCGCGTTTACTGGCGTCCAAATATAAAACGGGCTGTCTTCCGTCGCTGAAATTCTCACCAATGGGGATGCAAAATTTGTTTCCAGCCGGAAGTCGGTTTCCAATTTTGAGGACGCCAACATACTCCCCAATGACGTTGCCAGGTTCCGCTGGTTTCTGAGCGATGATTCCAAATTCGTCAGGTTCCACAGAGCTTCCGACTACTCGCATAACGTCAACATAGTCTCCTCGAGCTAGACGTCGATTTTCACATTTATTTCCATGACAATGTTGCGTGCATTCGAATCCCTCCATTAATGTAACACATTTGGCAGGTTGGCATGAGCGACTGTTCTCAGTCCTTCCTCCACAAGGGGAACACGGCTTGGGTCCCTCAAATTGTTCGATAAACTTTGGATGATTTACAATCTGTATCACCATTGCTTTTTGAGCCTCAGGATATCTCTTCAGATCGTCTTACATTTCAAACAAATACATATATTTTTTATTTAGTATTTCACCATGGCAATTTAATTGCATCAATCATACACATGCATGAATACCTACATTAAAAAATATAACGATAATAATTACGTAATTGAGATGGACTTACTTTTTTTGATATTGTGGTACTTGTACAATTGATAAAAGTCTTCTTTGGAGATTGAATGTAAATTAACATCTGTAGGGACTGTTCTCGCCATAATTGTTACTTTACCAAAAAAAACTTTAAAACTTCTTTAATGCTTGTTACATAAAAACTTTTAAGGCAAACACTTGTCACAAACGAATCTTAAAGTCAATTCACATGTTTCATTCAACAAAGAAAAAGCAATGCCAAAATAAAGGAAAAAGCATATGTTTCTTGTAACGCAACACTGCATCCGCACAAAGAAGAAAGTAGTGTTGTAGTTATGATAATATAATGGTGGTGGCAGTAGTGCAGGTGGTAGCGGTCGGTGGTGGTAGTGATGTAGCGTCTCTTTTTCTTCTTACTTTTTTTTGCTATCGTTGACAGGATAGAGGTTAAGCGATTGGGGGGATAGCGGGCGGCAGTCAAAATCATATATAACAGTATGTCATCATGCGTCAATCAAGCGATCATGATGATGTGCATAAAGTACATGGTATTAGTTTTATGCGGCTGCCGCGGACTGACAGCAGCGAAGTTGAAACTATGCGTTGCAGTTCGCACATTTTCTCGCATTGTTCCAGCCGTTTTCTCTTTGCTGTTACATTTTCGTCATATATGCAAGTGCAACCGTCAAAGAAATTATTTCTAGTCTTGCGTTTCAAAAGCCACCGTCAAAAAATCATTTCTAGTCTGGCTTGACCTCTGTCAAAAAAAAGTTAAATTTTAGATTTGTTGAAATCATTTTATGTGTGATTTAATTTGTCCTTTAATCCGTTTTTTAAAGAAAATTAGGAACTTTTTTTACATTTAAATTAAATTTCTCCCCAAAACGTTAAAATTTACTTTTGAAAGAAAAAAAATTGTTACATTTCCAAGATGAATGCAATGAAACATCTTCGCCTGTGGGGCTACATGCTCCTTAAACGAAGTAAGTTTACGTTTGTGTATGTCTATTTTTTAATTGTTTGTATGATTGTTGTAATTAAAATGTAACACAATGTCATGATTTTATTTTGTGTTACATTTGAACAGATTCCTACAGGAGCATTCGGGACGCAAGAGAAATTCGTCGTCTGGTAAGGAGGAGTCCACGCTACAATAACGTCTTGGGAATAGGACCTAGACGTTGCCGCTGCACCCGGGCTCGAAGATGTCGCGCTGGAGTGAATTGTGCTAATCGTCTTCAAAACTTTGAATGTCATGTCTGCGTTCCAAATTGCGAGAACCGGCTAATGCAACAATTCAGCTCTAGATTCAATGCTGCTCCAGTCTATGTAGCCTACGCAGCCGGGATGGGCCTCGGATTAAGGGCAACACGAAATATTGCGGCTGGTGAGATCATTGGGGAGTACATCGGGGAGTATTCCACACATCCGGAGGGGAAGTTGGATATAGAGTCGTATTATTCGTATACGGTCGGAGTCGATGAGCCAGGTCAAAGGCGGTGCACTATCGACTCATGGAAGGAGGGAAATGAACTGCGCTTTGCCAATCACAGCTGCGAAGAAAACGCTGAGGTCTTCCAAGTATTGATCGGAAATGAAGTGAGGATGGGTATTAGAGCCATTGTGGACATAGCGGCACATGCTTCTGTCACCATCAACTATGGTCCAGAGTATTTCGAAGGCGGCATCGTAAGTACTATGCACACACAAGAGTTACATACCAATCATTTTTTTTTAAAGTAACACTCATATAACTGTTCCTCTGTGTGTTACTTTAATTAAAAGGTTTGCCGTTGCGCCCCATGTCTCCAAGGTCGTGGATTGGCCGGTGCTCGTCGACGAGCTGCTGAAGCAGCAGCAGCCGCCGAAGCCGCAGCAGCTAGGAGGGCAGCTCGTCCAAGGAGGCGTCGCAACTAGCCCTTAACTTTTTCTTCTTCTTCATCATCAGTTATTTTGCATTTAAAAGAAGTGTTACATTTTGCTCATCTTTATGTTCAGAGTTTT
>JAHZMX010001301.1:0-13208 GCA_027743895.1 Seira musarum | reverse complement strand
GCAGCAGCAGCCGCCGAAGCCGCAGCAGCTAGGAGGGCAGCTCGTCCAAGGAGGCGTCGCAACTAGCCCTTAACTTTTTCTTCTTCTTCATCATCAGTTATTTTGCATTTAAAAGAAGTGTTACATTTTGCTCATCTTTATGTTCAGAGTTTTTTTTTTTTTTCAAAAAAAATAATCAGCTTTAACTGTCTTTATGCGTTTTAACAGTGCTTCTTATATCCTTGTTTGATGCTATGAACTTATTATGATTTCTATCATGGTGTATTTTATGATTTATCATGGTCGTGTTGTAATAGTGTTATATAATTTTATCATGGTCCTGTTGTAATAGTGTTATCATTTTATTGTCAGTTCATTAGCTTCTAATAATTTATTCATCATTATTTCAATGTCTATAATTTTTAATGTTTATCACGTGGTGGTGAGTTTAGTGCGCATGCACTTTGTTCTTATCCAGATTATGCATTTGTGTTACATTAAAAAAATACTGTAATTGCTAATTGGCATTGGAAAAATAACGGCAAGGTTCTTTTTATCCTTTTAGCATGTCTTTTTTATTTTAAAATCCTCAACAAAAATAATTCCTAATGAACTTTTTATTTACTAATAATCATCGATATGTATAATTGTCTCTACTTTGCATCAACTTGAAAGAAATCATAAACTGCATCTCCTCCTGCTTCATTCAAATTTCAGACACGGAAATTAAATGTAACACGGGTCTATGTATCTAGCACATAATCATGATACCATCTATGTCTCTCAGCATCATGACACGAGAAACGTAACACGAATTTTTTTCTCTCTATTCCCGTTCCTGACACGGGTTTCGAAGTACTCTGGCACCCGTGCCACCAACTCCACGATTCACGACAGGGCACGGGATTAAATGGTATTGTACCTCTTCATCATCATCATCATATCACTACTATTAGTTTCACCCTGCTCGTGCAGTTATCACTTTGACCATCGTTTTAAATCAAGGTCTACACTTCAAAGTGATCTTGCTCATTTTGTTGTATCTCAAGTATTACATTTTAATTAAATTTTGATTGTCTTTGGAAAAAAGTGCCAATTTTCCCTTTTACCTGCTTATCTATTTCTGTTTGTAGTGGAAGTTTTACATTTAAGTTAATAATGGCTCGAACTAAACAAACTGGAAAAAAACGGCCTGTGAAGAACACGGAGATAAATGCCAAGATGACAAGTAACAAGGATGACCAAGAGCGGCCTGGTACGAGTAGGGCCTCTATTCTGATGCCTCCACCTCCCCAAAAGCCCTGCCCAAAGTCGAAGAAGAAGGGGACAAAGAAGCCTCCAAAGACGGAAGGATTGGGAGGTGTTAAGAAAGCAAGGCGATACAGGTATGACTATAGTTAAATTTCGCTTCAACGTATTACGATACTAAACAAAGTCAAAGTGAAATAAACTCTTAGTTTTTAAACTCATTTTTTTATATTTTTATATTCCATGTAACACTGTTCTTTAAAAAACATTCAGCAAAGTTTTTTTTTTCTTTGTTTAAATGTAACACTTTAATTGCAATTCTTTCTAACTTTTTGTGATTTTAATTTTTAACTTTTTTTAGGAAGCCACCGAGGCGTACATTGTCGGGTTGTTTGAAGACACAAACTTGTGTGCCATCCATGCCAAGCGCGTTACCATAATGCCTGCCGACTTGCGATTGGCCCTTCGTATTCGAGGACGCTGAGTCATTCATTATTTGTTACATCATTATTAATTATTCTAAAAACCTGCTTTATTGTCAAGAATAAAGTCTGAATTGTACAATTAAAAATGTCAAAGTTTTAATTTTCATCATGTAACACTAATACTACATTAACTAGGATCATTTTAATTAGGTTTGCTCAAACATTAAATATTTTTTTTTTCCTTTATGCAATTTTAGATTTAAAAAATGTACCACAGTCATAAGTAATACCATATCATATTAAACTAGCAAACTATTAGAGATGGGTAATTATCCTATGAAACTTATCATCCACGCCTTAAATTCAACAAAGAAAAGCATTCATAAAAACAATTCACCAATTCACATTGTATCACATTGCCCTCTTATCAATGCAATTAGATTGCGCGTAAATTCTTTTGTAAAAAGGTCAAATCGGTAGTCGTGGTGGTGGTGGTAGGGGCGGTGGTTGTGGCGGTGGGTAAAACCGCTCAGCGCGTCGTTTTCTCTCATTTTCTAGAAAAATCTTTCAGTTTTCAGTTGAGTCGATCGAATAGTAGTTCACTGCATTATTACATTCGCTCTCTTTCTCTCTCTTTCTTTTTTTTTTGACACCGTCATTTTCCATTTTCGTCCGCAACTTATCTCAGCCTAGCCATTTTTTTTCCGGTGTGAGTAGTTTTGATTTCAATTTTTAATTGAAGACAAAAAAAATAAGTGTTAAATTTAAGGATTTAAGTCTTTTTAAACCTTTTGTGAAAGTTGAAAATATTTCCTCCGTGTTACATTTTCATTAATAATCAGTAATTAAATTGTCGAAAAAAATGGATCCCAACGCCGCAAACGATGATAATTTCATTGATCCGGCTATTTATCAACGATTATATCAATATTTTAATTTGGATGCAAGTAAGTAACACTTAAGCAAATGACAAAAGATACCAACTAGCAAAATAATTAAAATGAGTGGAATAAATGTAGCTCTTCATTTTTTAATTACAATTATAGATATTTATGATGCGGACCCTAATGCGGAGCAGGCGATGCAACAAAGAATTGCTAACACTAGGCGCTGGAACCCAGCTACTGGAGGGCCCCATCAATGCAATTGTATTCCTGCGCGAGGGGAAAGGGGCAAATGTGGAGCAAGAGGCTGTGAAAACAAAATTGCTGGCTACGAGTGCATGCTCAATTGTAACGATCAAGGGGATGGTGCAAAGTGCAAAAACCGTCCTATTTCCAACGAAGATTTCAATGAATTGTTTGACATTCGTGCTTGTCCGGAGCCAGAGCGGAGACTTGGAATCTATGCGAAAACGGAAATGCCTACTGGAACATACCTTGGCGAAGTTTTTGGTGTCTTGGGAATGGGACAAGAGCTTCCTGGGAAGTGGGCCTTTCCTGTCGGTGAAATCTTTCGCCCACGTGGGGCACCCATGCTGTTTTTGGATACGCAAATTAGTGGGAACGAGTTTAGGTTCATAAACACCCACTGTGTTACCAACACAAAATTGGTTCCCGTCGCCATCAAAAACGAACTTCATCTTGGGATTCAGACAACAAAGAAAGTCAATGCAAATGAAGAAATTCTCCTGGAGTATCCACAAGAAATGTTGGACTTTGTGGTATGTAACACTTAAAATTGCATTTCTAGTATTTTTATCTTGTGTTTGATCTGAATGTAACAATAATTTCTCTTTTACATTTTCAGCAAGTCCATCCGTGTAATAAGAGGACGTGCTTGATACGACGTAACATGCAAACAAGACCTCGTCGTGCAGTACCACAAGAACCAGGAGAAGAAGTTCTAGCGCAGGATGCAGCACCTCCAGCCGCAGAACCTGCTCCTCCGCGCCGTCGTCGACGTGCAAGACAGCACCAAGATCCATTGGACGACCTGGATGCAAGGCTAGGATTTCGATTCCCAGGATTGGGACCTATCCGAGGTGTTGGACAAGTTCGTGCTCGCGCCCGACGGCCAATCCCATTCGATGTCCAAATACAACGACTGCATCAAGAAAATGAACAGCAACGAGATGCAGTGTTAGCTGAAATCGGGGATGACGACGAAGAAGCTGATGTCCCCCAACAAGACATTGATGCGATGTTTCAAGAATAAACAAGTAAAAGTTTTACATTTCATACCTTCTTCAAGTACAAGTTAAAAATTTCAATAGTGCTAAAAATAGTTTTAATGATTGTGGATCTCTGCAATGCAGAACGAAAAGTATTGTGTATTTTATACAGATATTAATTGTGTTACATTTTATACTGAAGTGCATTTTATCTCAATTCTCTTGTTCTCAATTTTATTACATTTTATAAAAAATGTAACAAGTTTGTTATACCAGATATTGCTTGTACAATAAATTCCGTTTTAAATTGAAAAATAACGGATTACATTGATCAAGCTTTACATCGTTTAATTTTCTTTATTTTAGAAAACTTTTGCCATTTTGCTCATCCAGAACTGACATCAAATTCAATCCTACTATCAATCTTCTACTACATAACTTTTACTAAAAGTAGTTTCCCTTGCTGGCATCGCATCATCATTAATATTTCTTTTTGTTGTTCATTTCATGGCTAAAGTCCTGAGTTATTCAGTTTCAAATTCCTTGAGTTGCAACATCTCTATAATATATTAAATTAAGCTCGTGTCGGTTGACCGATAGAAAAACGATAAGCCCATAACAGTTTAGAAAGTCGACACTTTAGCTCACCTTCCGCCATAAACTTTCAAAAGCAATATTAAATGTAACACAAGAATCCCGTCAATTTGCCAAAATTGAAATTCATGATTATGTATTATTCAAGAATATATGGACCTTTTTAATCTTCACGAGACGAACAAAATAAATGCCCAAGGATCCAAGTCCAGGTATCTAATCATGTTGACGCCACATTAAATGCCGAATAGAATGTCATCAACACCAGTCAGTGTTACATTTATTATTCATCAAATTCCTATCTCATGTTGTACCCAACCTGTTATCTTTCATGCTTATCTATAAAAAAATATTCCATTTTTACAAAAATTATACTAAATAAAAAAAAAACAATTGTAACATGGAGCATTCTCAAATAATACGTCTGCCGTTTCTTTTCGTTTTTTTTTATTTTTGGTCATGTATCATAGTCGACAATAGCCCTTTCGAATTTTTATGTCATGATAGAAGCAAGATATTAAAATTGCTGCTCGATATCGTTCCAATTCTCTTGTCTTACATTTGCCCAAAGTCTTTATTTTTCATTCATGTAACTCTATGAAAATGAAAAAATTTCAAATGTATTCATATATGATGATTATTTGCTTCTTCTACCCTGCATGAACCGGAGGCAACAAGATTTTTTATCTAAAACCGCTGGTTTTTTCGAATATATTTTATGCAATAGAGTTAAATGTAACACGTGTTAAAGTGAAGCCGCGAGAAACTTGATTAATGGAGCTGTGCACATTCAGCAGTTTGGTCCGTTAAGTAAGTAAGTAAGTAAGGAAGATGATAAACATTTTGAGAAATTAAAAAAAGTCATTATTTTGTGTTACATTTTACTTACTATATTTTACCACGTAAAACATTATGTGCAAGAATGCGTTTTTGCTTGATTTCATTTTGGTAGCTTGAATGAAACCAAATTCTTTTCTGAGATGAACCCAATGATCTAATAAAAAATACATTTTATGCATAGCTAAAGCAATTCCGTCTTACTTATTTTTGTGAAAATCTTTCAACTTTTATGAATCTATACAGACATTTATTTGCATACGTTACTCTAGAAAGTTATGTGAAAAATGTAAAACCTTTTTGCAAAAACTGAATCACAAAAAATTTATTTCCGTTACAAACGGACCTTTTAATACATAACTTTATCCACTGACACTAGATTAATCAAAACAATAGAAGCGAGTGTAGCAATAACCTCGCAGAAAAGATAATGTAACACTTGATGTTCCTACATGAGAATGTATGGAAAGTTCCTCACTGTCCCATTGTCCATCGTGATGGCGAGTGTATCACCAATGACTGCTGCTGCAGCCTCCAAGTTGAACCGATAATCAAAATATACGAAGGCTCGGTCCGCGATAATGGCAACGCCAAGAACATGATTCCCTTCCACCACGTCAAACGCTCGAACAATCTTGTCCTTATCAGAAAAATCTCCGAGTCCACTAACTCGAGCAAGAGGAGTCTAAAAAAGTAAATAAATAAATATTTACACCATATAATAATCATGAATCATGTATTTGTTGTAGGCCTAGTCAGACATGAAATTGAAATTATAGTTTAAACTTACCCCTTCCCATTCAAGAGTTAATGCAACTCCACCTACTACCACTGGATCTTTACGGACCAAGTTGAACATCTTATATGCAAAACTGTAATAGAAAATAACAAAATTAATATGATGATAATTACTATTGCATTTAAACGACAGTTGAAATTCATCAAGGTAAATGTAAAACTTTTATACCTTTGTGTAGCAAACTGTACTACCGCCCGATTCCCATCAATCCGTAGAATTTTAGTGATCTCAAACTGAGGTGCACGTTGCTGGATAGCATTGAACAAAATCTCATCAGTCATGTTCTGAGGAAGTCCTCTAACTATTAGGCACGGGTAATCAGACGCAGGTGCCATAAGCGGTCTATACACATGACTCCCTATGACATGAAAAGAAAAAAACAAACAAAATAAATCGTAGTTGGAGCAAGTTAAAAAACCATACTTAGTTTCTTAAAGTGTTACATTACAAACCAATAAAAATAATAAAAAGATAATAAAACTCACTTTCGTAAATTGGGTGATTGTGATAGATTTCCATAAATGTTATCGCGTCCTCAATTCGGGTAAACTGGATCTGCGCATGTTGGTTAAACAAACGAATTTGAACCAATGGACCGATAGAGTTTCCCAAATCAATGAGATCGTTAGCATTTGTCGTAGGAGCCAGATCTTTCATAAACACGGTAGAGCCTAATCATAATTAAAAAAAAAACATAAAGTTCAAACGGATTAGTTAAACTATCAGTAAGTACATCAGTGTTACATTCGTTTACATTGGAATCCATAAGCGGTCTATACACATGACTCCCTATGACATGAAAAGAAAAAAAACAAACAAAATAAATCGTAGTTGGAGCAAGTTAAAAGGCCATACTTAGTTTCTTAAAGTGTTACATTACAAACTAATAAAAATAATAAAAAGATAATAAAACTCACTTTCATAAATTGGGTGATTATGATAGAGTTCCATAAATGTTATCGCGTCTTCAATTCGGGTAAACTGGATCTGCGCATGTTGGTTAAACAAACGAATTTGAACTAATGGACCGACAGAGTTTCCCAATTCGATGAGATCATTCGCATTTGTCGTTGGAGCGAGATCTTTCATGAACACGGTAGAGCCTAATCATAATTTAAAAAAAAAACATAAAGTTCAAATGAATTTGTAAACTATCAGGAGGTACATCAGTGTTACATTCGTTTACATTGGAAATTATAAATCAATATGATTGACACTTACCCCAGATGCCAACAGTAACTCCACCCGGAATTAAAACAACGACGTTGTTATTTGCTCCAGCCATTTTTTATATAAAAAAGTAACACGTTTGATTATAGCCTTTCTCAATTTACTTAAAACTGTCAGTTTAACCGACTTGATCAATGAATTTTCGAAATCACACAAAATTGATTTAACTCGATCTAAATTAGAATGTAACGAAAAAATACTACAAAACGATCGGGGCACCGACCTCCAGCTTTTCACGGGCATGTCAATGAGAATGAAGCATCAGAGTAACACGAGTTTGTAATAGGTACGGCACATACGCTTTCGACCTGTACACGGGACCAATATTTACGTGATTCGACATGAAAACGTTTGATGATGATGACTTTTATGAAAATAACGAACATTTGATTATGCATGTGTTACATTAATTAAACTTGAATTAAATGCATCGATAATTAATGTAATTAATACGTAGGTAAGTTATAAGACTTTGCCGCCAGAGAAATGGCAATTTTTTCTTGCATCCGATTTTACATTTCCTTTCATTCGTAATGTCATTTTTTTAAAATTCATATGTAATTCTATATAATACGAAGTCAACTAAACATGAATATGATAAAATACTCTGACTTTAAAAATTCTAGACCTAATAGATTCAAATATGAATATGTTTGAAATGATGTTTCATGAAAATAAAATTACATATATGCATCTATGAAATGCGCTGCATTCATGGAAAAAAAAAATAATGTAACACAACCTCAAAATGATCATTAAGAAAAGCTTTAAAAAATCATATTAAATTCAAGGTATCCATCTTTCTGCCTCGTAGCTAAAAGGAAAAAGAATGTAGGGTAGGTATAAGGTTGATTGGATCGAGTCGATAGTAATTCCATTATTGCTTGTTCTGAATATCATATAATTTAATTTAATTGACTAAACTGAAGCAAGGTTGCAGCGATTTACATCTTTATAACTAAAATATTATTTAAATGTACATGTGATAAAGAATACATGGATTGAAATAAATGTAAAACGACATTCATTCATTCAGTAATCATTCCGTGTAGCATATGAAAAGTTCTTCTTGTTACTTCTACCCGCTTCAGCAGCAACAGCTAGCTTTGGTTGGTGAAATTCAGCAGGTGTAGCATCATGTAGGTAGAACAAACAACAAAGCTGTAGACATCATAACCTTCTTGCCATCCAGATTGATCCATTTCCTTTCATTTCAATCACAGCTTTGCGTTCTTTGACAACTCAATCGTTTCTTCTTGCTCTTTTTCTTTACAGACAGTGATTTTAATTATTCTGTTAAAATTTTCAAAGATTTCTGGAGTTTGATTTGTATGATTGGGTAAGTGGAGTTTATTTCTTTTTCGTTATTTTAAATTGAGTAATGATTGAAAAAATGTAAAACGGCATTCATTTCATTACGTGATTTTTTATAGTGAATCATGGAGGTGGTTCACCAAATTTTGTCGCAGATTTGCAACTCTGCAAATGAAGTTTTGGTTACGCTCAGATTGCTTCAGCAGCAACAACTAGCTTTGGTTGGTGAAATTCAACAGGTGTAGCATCATGTAGGTAGAACAAACAACAAAGCTGTAGACATCATAACCTTCTTGCCATCCAGATTGATCCATTTCCTTTCATTTCAATCACAGCTTTGCGTTCTTTGACAACTTAATTGTTTCTTCTTTCTCGTTATCTTTACAGACAGTGATTTTAATTATTCTGTTAAAATTTTCAAAGAGTTTGGTTTGTATGATTGGGTAAGTTGAGTTTATTTCTTTTTCGTTATTTTAAATTGAGTATTGATTGAAAAAATGTAAAACGGCATTCATTTCATTACGTGATTGTTTATAGTGAATCATGGAGGTGGTTCACCAAATTTTGTCGCAGATTTGCAACTCTGCAAATGAAGTTTTGGTTACGCTCAGATCCAACGAGCATAATGAAAACGAGATTAAATGAGACCGTGGCGGAAGTTGGAAAGTTACTTGCCGCCGTAAACGGGATGATTGAAGACTTGGGGAAATACAGTCTGATTCATGGACCCACAATCCCGATCGACGACGTAATATCTCTTGTGGCAATCGTAGGACGAATTGTGGATTCGGTTGAGTCCTCAGATTGTTGCAAGTCATTGGTTCGAGCTTACAAGGGTACGCTAATCATTTCTCTATATTTTTAGTTAGTCATTTTTTTGTGTATGCATTAATGTAACAGATGATAATTGAGATTTTTTAATGCAATTTTTTTGGCTGTATTTTGTAGGTGACTATTCCACCTTTGACCTAGACATGGACGAGTCTGAACTCAGTCTCTTATTTGGCGAAAATGCGGACCCTGAAGTGGAGCCACCTGTGTTACATCCAGATGACACTGACAGCAGTCCAGACGAGTCTTTTTTAGAAAACATTCGTGGTGAGTAGTTTGAATGTTTTTGTTTATCAATGTAACACTTTTGTACTTACAGTTACAAAACTTTCTTCCTTTTTTTTTGTTTTTAAAACTTGTAGATCTGTTTGAGACGTTAGAAAAAAAACTGGTTGCATTGGTGCATGATGATTTGATGGATGACGAGAACCCCCCATCCGAATCTAATGTGTTAAGTTTTCAGTTACAAGTTGCTGATCAACAAGAAGTAACACTGGAGGACCTTGGAGCACCAAAAGGTTATGAAAAAGTGATGGAAGAGGTCACTCAAGCCCTTGCCAAACAGGAACAACATAATCATGAACTACCAACAGAAGATCTAGAAAAAGTCCATGAAATAACTGAACGGCAACACCAAGTAACTGAAGTTGTTCCAGAAAAAGAACAAGTCTTGGAGGACGAAGCTACCAAACCAGACCAAGCATCCGATAGTGTTCCAGAACATGAACAAGAGAAGAAAATTGTGTATCAAAACCAGGTTGCCGAAAAAATTCAAGTGTTACATAAAGTCCACCAGGAAATGGAAGAACCACTAGAAGTCCAAGACCACCAGGAAGCTGAAGACCATCAGGAAGTCGAAGTCCACCAGGAAGTTGAAGACCATCAAGAAGTCGAAGTCCACCAGGAAGTTGAAGACCATCAAGAAGTCGAAGTCCACCAGGAAATTGAAAACCGTCAAAATCAAGTTGAAGAACCACATGGTCAAGTTGAAGAACGTCAAGATCAAGTTGAAGAACCACAGGGTCAAGTTCCACTCGAAGGAAACGATGAAGTAATGATTGCAAATCTAGCCGCAGATATGATGGAAGCAACTGGAGACATGCCACTCATGTTCCACCTTAAATCATCAGCTGCAAAAGTACAGCCGATCCCGGCAACATCATTTTTTAAAAGACAACGAGTTCAGGCAAGTTTCTAATGAATAAAATGTAACTCGATAATAAAAAGTGATTTTTAAAAAAATAATTCTAATGTTCATTTTTATTTTCTTGTAGAGTGAAGAAATTCTGGAATCTGCGGCCAGAGTTTTTAGTGCTCAACAGGAAGTAATTGTGACAACTCGTGGTCACGAGCGTCAAGAACACTTTAACCAACATGAACCGTGGAAGCGTCTCCCTTCATCGATGAATCAACACTTTCAAAGCAACATTTTGAATATGGATTCTGCAAGAATGTACGAGACATTGATAAGATCATCCGACTTGATTTTGCCACGAGACACTTCATCTACTAGTGTTACATACAAAATTGCATTTTTGTGCCCTCCAAGTGGAGGAGTTGTAACTGGTACACAAATGTTTTTTGATCTTACCAAACCAACTACAAAAGTAAGCAATTTATAACACTCTTCTCACTCACACAAAAACTAGTTTTTTAAAAATGTAACACAAATAATAACATGACATTTGAAATTAATGATAGTTCGATTTTTTTATCATGTAACAACAGGTAAACTGGATCGCACTAACAAGTCATCCATGGAAGGAATCAACGAATCTTGACAAAATCCTGCCGAATGATTTGAACCTGTTTTGGGAACCAGGAAAGTGGAAGTTTGTCTTTGACCAAAGCCTTCAAATTCGAACACGAAACGCCATGAAAAATATTGTTCAACAAGTGAAACTAGGAATGGGAGGCGTAGTGGACCTCATTGTTGGTGACCTTAGTCCAACCGTCATGAACATGGGTGCTAGCTTATGTGAAGATATGAGGACTATGAAGGCTGAAACCAAAAAAGCAATTTTAACAGAAGCTGCGGAAATTGAAATTGCTCTCTGGACTCTTCGGGATGGGGGCTCACTGATCTTATCAATTGTAGACCCGGCCAACTTGTCATGTACGATTGGATGCATGGGAATCCTGTCTAGTCTATTTCAAAATGTGGCTGTGGTTTTTTCTCGCCAGTCAACCAGCTGGATCCGACCAGCATCACTCATTTGTTCCGGATACGCGGGCATCAAAAAACTCAAATCAAATTATCCAGATTTTACTTCCTGTTTTTTTGGTGAGTTACATGTAACACAATTTCATTTTTTCTGTTGTTTTCTCCTACTCGTTAGTTAGTTTGGTTTGGCCGATAAAAACTTTAAAATACATTTTAATTGCAGGTGGAATATTTGAAAATATTCAGCAAGGAAATACACAACTTTTACTGGACACGACAGCAATGCCAGTGCTTGTTACATCTGAGCTTGTCAAAATGTTGGATTGTTGGGCGGACCAGGAACAACAACGACTTGATGCTTTCGCCAATACATGGAATGATCGTATTCAAATCCTGGATCCAAGAGAGTTTCAGTCTGAAGTTGCAAAAAACTGGATGGCGTGGTCACAGAGTTACATTCAACACATTATTCCATCCTGGAATACTTACCAGGTAATTAAATTAAATAATATTGCTGCTAAAATGTATGTTGTATGACGTGATATTTGTCATGATAAACAACTTGTTTTTGTTTTTCTATTTTTCTAATCAAGAACCAACCACTTGTTATCCGCGACGCTGAAGCTTATGAAGATCTATTACAGCTATGGGCAGCTGAAAGTCCCTTGGATTTGGAATCAGCCGAAGCAATCTTGGAACGACTTTGCAAAACATACATGGAAGGAGCGCCTCAACCTGTCACTCTAAATGTCGTCTTTAACAGGGCAAGTTTATTATTACATATTTTTTTATTTTCTTCTTTTCAAAGTAACACAATAAATGATTCATAAATATTGAATGGAATATAATAAAAAATATTTTTAAATTTCACAGGTCAATACTTCAAAACTAAAAGCGACACCAAAAGAAACGTTCAAGCCAACCGTCTCATTCTCACGGTTCACTTCCCTTAACTTGACATATGACAGGTTTATGAGTAGAAAAGCAGCGGCTTGGTTTCCAACCAAGGGGTTTGCTGGGGACATTGAGACCGGAGTCCCAGTCACTTGTATCAGTCATATTCGCCGTAATGTTCTAGTATGCTTGGCCGATACCTTTGGTCTTGTCGTAAGTGTATTAAAACAAAAAGCAAATTTTATTTGATTTTATTGATGAATATAGTATAATTACAAGTGTTACATTTTATATTCTGTTTAAAAAAAATTGTAGTTTGACGAAGAGGCTTTGATGACAGATTGTTTTAAATTACCAACAAAAAAAAGTCGAGATATGACCGACGCAGACTTACACAAAAATGTGTTACAGGTTGTCAAAAAGCGCATGAATTCCTTGGATCGAAATGACACGTTATTCTTGTGTCATTGTCCCCTGACCACTCGACTTTTGATGGGTGTCATTTGTCTGTTCAACAACTGTTTTAAAGAGGTGAGAAATAAACATTTGAGTATTTCTACTGAAATTTATGTTTTTTACTTTTAAAATTTAAAAAATGTAACACTTTTAATTTCAATTTCCAGACACGGTTGGTGGTTACTGATGACATGAGAATGGCGGGTGTACTTCTCGTCAACTTTAGAGGACGTAATAACGAGGTCGTGCAAAGGATGCACACACGCTTTGATAACATTATTTACCAAATGACGGACAACTACAACTTGGATATGGAGCCCGTCC
>JAHZMX010001300.1:12788-23072 GCA_027743895.1 Seira musarum | reverse complement strand
TCATCTACACATGATCTTCGTTCCAATCATGAAATCGCGGATGAAATTTCATTTCATCAAATTATAATCGGAACATCCTTCATGAAATGCTAGACTGATTCTTTATGCACAAGTGATTAGTGATTATGGTTCAGGTATACCGTAGGGATAATTGTTAGCTAGCGAATGTGTATCCATCTGAAAGTTTTCTAATGATATGCAATCCCCATACTCAAAGCAAGGTATTTGGGAACAAAGAGACCCCACGGGGGAGAAGGTGCTTACGTAAATGAGGTGTGGCGTGTGGCGTATTGTATTACAGCTTTGCTGATTGAAATTCAAAGATCATTTTTATAAAAAACGAAAGATTTTTTTAATAATTCAAAATTAAGTCGCAGCTTACTCAGAATCACAATTTTTTTTTCAATTTTGAATTTGGGTCGAGTAAAGTCAAAAGGTGTTCTTCTCATCTTGACAAAAAGGTTTTCTGTGTAATACTTCATTTTGAATTACTTGAAACAGCGATTATTAGTACTTATGAAATGAAACTCAAAAGCTTTCTTCAAATAGGGTACATTACAAACAGACTGACTCATCGACTTAATCTTTCAAAATAAATAACTTTTTTGTAAAGAAAGTTGAGTGCGTTACGTAGTACATAGTTTATTACTTTCACTTCAAAAATATTTTTTGAAAAAGAGCTAAGGATAAAGTAATAATAACTCCCACTTCCTACCATGCAATATTGCAATGACAATCGTTCAAGTTATCAATGAAAAAATATATATTTATTGAGAACAACAAAGAATTGTAGCATTTCTAGTCATCTTTCTCCTTTAAGATTTTTCCTAATTTGGGTCGAGTAAAGTCAAAAGGTGTTCTTCTCATCTTGACAAAAAGGTTTTCTGTGTAATACTTCATTTTGAATTACTTGAAACAGCGATTATTATTACTTATGAAATGGAACTCAAAAGCTTTCTTCAAATAAGGTACATTACAAACAGACTGACTCATCGACTTAATCTTTCAAAATACATAACTTTTTTGTAAAGAAAGTCGAGTGCGTTACGTAGTACGCAGTTTATTACTTTCACTTCAAAAAATAGTTTTAAAAAGAGCTAAGGATAAAGTAATAATAACTCCCACTTCCTACCATGCAATATTGCAATGACAATCGTTCAAGTTATCAATGAAAAATATATATTTGTTGAGAACAACAAAGAATTGTAGCATTTCTAGTCATCTTTCTCCTTTAAGATTTTCCCCCTCCTTCAATATTACATGAAAAGCTTTATTTTAACAATTTCATTTCTTCGATTTTTTTTATTTTCTCTTCTTCATCCATAAAAACACAACTACAAACTACAACTATAAGTACATAATACATCAGATTCGCTTCCTTTTTCTCCGTTTTTTTATTGTCGTCCGAAAATAGACTTTTTCGTTTTCAATTTCATTTTATCTCATCTTCATTGGATTTGAGATGGAAAAACTCAAGTCGGAGTCGACAAGTCTAAGTCGTAGTTGTTTTGTCGTTCGTGTTTATTGGATTCGTTGATTTTGTCGGAGAAGTATCCTTTCGCTGGAATGACTACCTACTTCACCCTCTACTTAGAAAAAGTTACAAGTGTTGTGTCGTATCTGTGTGTGCCTTTCCTTTGCCTTCCTTGCTTTTCGCTGCATTCGAGTTTTCTTTTCTCGCAATCGCAAACAAAAAAATCTTTAGATTCTCTTAAAAAGCTATGAAGATGAAGAGATAACGATGGTACATGTTCTCCCAAGTCTGGAAAGTAAGCAATCAGCTTTTCCAGCTTGAAATAAGAAATTTTACGGTTTAGATGCTTCTCCAGTTTCAGTTTCTTGCCTGCTGCGTTTATTTTCAACTCCTCCGCAGTTTTTGCAGCTCTTCATTTAATACATTTATTTCCCTCTTTTTCAGTAGGAGGATAAAACTAAAAAAGAATTGAAAAACTACAATTCGTTAAGTTTTTTTTTACCATTGCATTGAGTTGGAGGCAGAGAACCCCGGTTGAAAGACAAATCCTATTAAGTTTGTCACAAGTCGGATGAAAAAACATTTTCTTCTTCTGTCTTTTCCGTATTCAACCTCAACCTTAGCTAGCTCTAGCTCTTTTCTTCCCCTCTTGCACGTACGTACAAAACTCAATTCACTTACTATTTTTTTGATAATGTACTTAAGCATATCAAGATTTGCTGAAACAAGGTCTTTTAAAGTTAATCCTTAAGTGATGACTTGACTTGGCTTTTCCCCCAGTTGCATTGCAAGTCTTAAAGTCGAATGAATGAACGATTACTAGGTATTTCCATTGCTGTTTAAATTTTTTCAAGAAGTGAAACAAAGTCACGAGTACAATTTCTAATGAGAACTTTTTTTTGCCGGGTAGGGTTATCGGCTACTTTTTTACAAACGAGCTGTTAACAATGCGACTAGTATTAATAAGAAACGACGTCCAATGGGAAATGAAAGTGTGACTTTGATAAGATGAAGCTAATAATGGAGCCCCTTACAGTAGAAACAAATGAGACATGACTTTCTCACAAATTCTATTCCCCTTTGCTACCTCCATCATCATCACCCTCATGTTCAGTGTTGCTTGGTATTATGTCATGTCGCCCTTTACCATTAATAATTCGAGAAGAGGGAGGAATAATGTCTGTAAACATTTTGTGGATTTTTGGTGGATGGACACGCAACAAGAAATAAACTCCTTTGGACCTTGCGTAATTTTTTTTTTCATTTATTTTTTCCACAGTCAGTCCATGATTCAATCATAATGAGTTCGTTATATAATGACTGTATTGCATCCAGGATAATACAATGGGAAACAAACATTGTGGGCAACTGGACTGGCTTGAACGCATGATCATTTCTTTCGTTCGATTCGATTCAATAAAAAATAATTAGAGGAATAAAAGAACACGTTTCATACCACGGAAATTTCATTTCAATTGGTTTGGTTGTTGGGTGGTAATAAGGCCAACTTGCTTTCAGGGGAATTGAAAGGGTAGAGAGAAATCCTTGAATTGTTAGCGAACCGTTAATATCATAAAAGAGTAGGTCAACATGAACGCAAACACCAATCTGATTCTGAAGAACTTACGGGATTGGGGCATTGTTAGACGCATTCGTATTCAGATCCAAGCAACATTTGCAGAAAGTGGAGGAGAAGAGACGAGGCGCCAACCAGCCATTAAATTACAAATAGTACAAAACTTAACAGATGATCAACATACGATAATGAGTAAAAACATGAGTCTTTTTTTTGTCGATAAGCTGGAGATAAAAGGGGATTATCAATGTCTAGGGGGTTCAAATGACATTAAAGGATTGAGAAAGGAAAATGTATTAAGTGGAATGTGATGTTGTTTTTTTAGCCTTTTTTGTACAGAGAAAGTTCCTTGATCCTATTTAATGTATACAAAAGGAAGGAAGGAAAGCTTCTAGCCTAGTAATGTTGCATTGGCTCAGCATATTGATTCCTTGTCTTTTGTCGGGATTCGGGGAAAACGGTAAAGAGCCGTAATGATTCATAAAGAAAAATGAAATCAAATGAAAATAGGAAAAGGACGACGGGTGGGCGTGAGACGGGAAGAAATTTTTTACTCTTTTTTTCTGGGTCGGCTTCTGATTGAGAAATTTAAAGTTGAAAGGACAAAAACTCGTTGGAGTCAGCCAACCGGGGTTTTAAAGTAAATAAATAGCGGCGCCTCCCTCCTTAAATATTTTTTTACTTAACTACCTGCTCCAAAAGAGAAGAGATGATCTATCTTGGCACGGTAAAATTTTATTTCTTTGGCCAGACAGAACGGCAGCAGCACACACGCCACGGCTCACTGATTGCCGATTTGGAGGATTTTACAGAAAATTCCATATGCTAATGTTAATGTGATGTGATGAAATCACAAATCATCCGTACATTTTTGCCAAGAACATAACATGATCATAATAAAAAACAAGGCTGAGGCAGGCAAGTACTGTTGTGGCTGATATAGTAGTAGACAGGCATGTGATTGCAAAAAAAATCTGTCTACGACGACTACGCTTTGCTCATACCCCAACGAGGGAAAATGGAAAGAGAACAGGGAAAAGTAATTCGATCTATGAATCATGAGATCAGGAAATGAGTCAAAGATCAAAGGATCCCTACCGACTTCACAAAGACTTGAATTTAATCAAGACTAATGATCAAACTTTAGGTTTTAATTATCACATTGCTTCACCCGTTCACACTGTGAAGAGAGCGAGGGAACGAACTACGTACAAAAGTTGGATTGTCTACGGTCTGGTCTATAGCTTGGCATGTGACGTTTTCCTTCATTTCATTTTCTACTTGAGCGAGTGAGTGTGAAGGTCCAACAAACATAATACTCCTGGGTTGTGATTTGTACAAGAATTCGATAATTTTAAATCAGTTCATCATCATCGGCGTTCTTTGAAATTATGAAACGTTCGTATTTGCAGGAACAAGAAGAACAAGTAAAATACATCAAAGGAATGACTATGGTTGCATTGGAACAAGTACAAATTATTACCTGTGGAATATTCATCCCATACTAATAATGACCTCTGTCCTTTTAAAAAAAATTAGAAAATTCACACACGATGGCTCAAATTCATGTTGAACAAACTTTAATATTCCTTTAATATTAAAAAAAAAGTTCAAACTAATTTCAGATTTCTTGAAAATCCTCAGAGAAAATCTCAGGTTTTCCGCCTTTTTCCCTTTGAACTCTTTGCAATATAATTAAAAATTTAATCAATTCTTTGGCGAAACACAATGCAATAGATTCATAATGTAATAAGAAAGCTCGGATTTTTTAAGCGTCTAAAACTTCAAAAAAAAAACTTTTTTAAGATTTTGATGTAATCCTAATGAAAAAAATTTGAGAACAGAACAACAACATAGACCAGACCAGGCAGAGTTTTCATCATCCGATCCTCTTAAACTGGGTTAGAGCCGCCTATTTATATTTATATTTTGGAAATGGTGTTTAGTGTTTATGGAACGATTTCGTTCTACTAGTGTCACATTCACTTTTTCAAAAAAAAAATCTCTTAAAACATTCAACAGCCTATCCATTCAAATCAAGTGGTTCTCTTTTGATATGCTTATGCTTATAGATCCTGCCCAAACTATTATACGGCGTCACTCTTATTGTCTTGTAAAAAGGAAAGCCGCCAAAGGAATAAAAGAGGAATGTTATTTTACACTGCTTTCTTTTCTGACTTCAAACTTTCGCTGTGAAAAAAATACGATTACGAAACGAAGGCTAGGGATGCACGCAGTTCAAAAGGGAAGGAACTTACTTCCCTTCATCTCATTAATTTCCCTTAGAAAGTTTTACCGCCTCACTCACGACTACGTTTTCCCTTCCTTTTTTTCAATCATTATTTTACATGTAGTAATATCCATCCTTTTTTTCTCTCCTCTTTCCTCTCTCTCTCGTTCTCATGAAATTTTATTTTGAAGTGAAAAACGCGTAAGAATAACAGAAGACAAAGTCTTGCTAACTGCTTGGAAATAAAAGTCTCGCCTTTCCCTTTGAACTTAAGTTTTTCAAAGCAAATGAAATTAAACGAGCAAAGAGCGACAACGAGCAGTCAAGCAAGCCAAAGCCAAGCCAAGCCAAGCCAGCTCAGTATTTATTTTTTTCGTTGTTCACTTGCTTGCTTTCTCTTCTTTTGCTTGGTAATCATGATAATGATTTTGATGAAAAATGTGTGAAGTTAAAAAAAACGACTTGTTTTTTTATCTTCCTACACACCTAAAAATAATAATAATGATGAATGAAAGCTAACACTAACAACTAAACATACAACAAAACTTCAACTCAACCCAATCGAGAAAAAAAAATGTAATTCTTGTAGAAAAAAAATTACTTTTCCGTTTAGCATTGTCTTTATCATAATATCATGACCATGATCATCCCCAAATAAAGCACGTTGGGTTATGTTGTATTTATGCTACAGAATCCGCACCTCACGCTGCTACTTTTGTTGGTGGTACTGGTGTGATGGAATTTTTTACTATCACGTTTTGAAGTAATGGGCCTGAAACATGAAACCTTAAGCGGCGATTTCCGGGCCAGGAGGAAAAGAAGGGGTGATTGTGATAGCGGAGGCGAATTATCATTCTTCCCTTATTTGATTAAAAAAGTGATGCAATAAAAAAACGGAATATTATTATGGTCAACGAATGCTACCGGTCACCACTACCACCACCATCACCGGTCCGGTTTCTCCCTTGTCAAATATATTACACTTTTTTTTGTCCTTCCAGCTTGACTTTGGCTTGAGTAAACAAGAAAAAAAAGTCAAGCCCTCGAAACTCTTTTACTTTTTGTTTAAATTGTTTTTTTTTCTTTACACCCATCTTATCATCAACAAACACTATTATCGCGGAAAAAGGGGGAAAATCCGAAGGCAAAAAGTCATGCCTCATTTTATTTCACAAATAGAGGAACGGACACCATAAAAACGCCTAGTGTGGTGATATGGTGGTGGCAACTGACTGGACAACCCATGTACTTATACGGCGGTTCTCTCCCTGGCTATCATATCAATAATGCTTGAATGAATGCGGATGAGGGAAACACTTTTTTTCTTGTGACAAACAAAAAACGGCTTCCTACGGTCATTTCCATTTTCTTACTTGCTTCCTTTTCACCTTTCAAAAAGGCGAAACTTTACGATTACGATTGTGTGTCTTGAAAAGCAGCTAAAATGTCTTTTGTCATAATCGAATAGGAACATATTCACTTGACTTGACTTTTGTAAGAATTAAATGAATGACCGATATGGCTACATCCACAGCTACAACAAAATATCTTGTATTTTTTTAGGAAATACAAAGTCCTCTTATTTTTTATTCATATTAAATGACCAAGTAAAAAAAAAAACTTTAGCTCAGCTGGATGGAACAAACAAACAACAATTTTTCTGTCATTTTATCCATCTTGTGTAAACTCCCGCTGAATAAAAAAAAACTCTCATCTCATCTCATCGACATGGACAATGAAACCCGGGGATATGGGGGAGCAGGACAATGAACAATAAAACATTTTTTTTACTACAACTACGTTTACGTTTTATATTCTTGTGTAAACTCCCGCTGAATAAAAAAAACTCTCATCTCATCTCATCGACATGGACAATGAAACCCGGGGATATGGGGGAGCAGGACAATGAACAATAAAACATTTTTTTTACTACAACTACGTTTACGTTTTATATGTACATAAGTATGATCCATCGAAAACGAGAATTTCTCGAGGTAAAGGAGCGGAGCAGAGACAAACCAGACAGACACGATGAAAAATGAAGGCTTTCTGGAAAGCTATAGCTATACTTCCATAATGGCACTTTCTTCTCAGTTTACCAAGAATGATGATCATGATGATGACGACGGTGAGATGGCATTATATTAAGAAAATGTAGAGTATTCCGAAGAGATTTTTGTAAGTTCCATAACATAAGCATAAAAGATTTTTTTACTCGACCTTACCCTATGTACCTATCTAAATATCTTCTACCTATTTCATTTCACTCTCTATAAATCTTGAGCAATGGAAGTTCGAAGTAGTACTCAAAGTCATTCTAATGTAAGCACACATACAAGAGCCACCAAAGACTTTAGGCTATCAAACTTCTTCACCAAAAGCTTTCAGACAGGAAAAAAAAGAATCTTCACCACCACACCACAAACCAAGCTACGTAGAACATGAAGATGATGCCACAGGGCAGAAATTCTTCTTCCATGTCGTTAGCATTGCTCCCTTGCTTTACAAGAGTTATTTAGTTGCATATTTTTTTAACCTGCTAAAATAATATGTACATTTTTAAAACTTGTGTTATGTCTGCAAAGAGTTATTACGAGGGACATGAATTCCGCCTTCGTGTTCAATTTAAGTATGCCTTTTCCTGAAAGATGAATCGACTTGCCCCATACTGCGATCTATAAAGTCCACGTTTCATCCATTAAGAGTTCGGGACGCGCGCGGTGTGGTAGTTGTAGTAGTGATGGAGTAAAGTAAGCTTGCGGTCGGATGATACATTGCACATCGACATGATATGGAAGTGGCAAGTTTACAAGAGAAGCTTTCAAGATAAAAAATATGTAGAGAAAACCTTCGAGAAACTTTATAAGGAGCTTTTTAATTCGGAATTGATGTCGTTCTTCCAACTTGGCTGGTTGGCGGTAGCTTGTAGTAGCCAAGCTAGGATAAAATATGAGCGTGTGCAATAAACTTAATGTTCCTCAACATTTTCCAGGACATTATCGTCATGTTTGTGTTGAAAATAAGGTGTACATCCAATCCTTCCTTCCAAGATAATATATATATTTTTTTGGTACGAGCCAATGCAATTGTAATGTAATGGAGTACATAAATAATTTTTAATCTTGATTCAAACTCATCCCGACTTGAATGCGGCTTGGTCCGTTTTCATCCAGAAAATAAGTAATATCGAATGTACATACTTGAATCGAGTCATGCTTTGCTTTTGTGCTTTTTTTTCACCCCTTCCTTTTCTCCTCCATTTAGTTTGGATCACTAATGGTTCATTGAATAGGGTCGAACCAAACGAAACGAAAATAAAGTAAAAAAAGAATAATATCCGAATTAAATGTGTACCTTTAACATTTTCTACATTTGCTTTGGCTCTTGTAAGGAAAAGAAAGGAAGGATGAAAAAACTCTTTTCAGATTTTTTTATATCATTACATTTGATTGTGCAACTACTAAAAAGCTCCCGTCTTTTTGCTTGTGACAGGAGATCTCCTACAGTTTTGGGATCAAATGACCCCGGGATATCGTATTTGTCACGTCAAGGGACATAAAAACCAATGAAACCAATTGCCATTGTCAGCCATCCCCCAAACAAAGCTTACAAACTCGCCTTTTTTGTCGTTCTCGTTTGTGAACGGAACGGAACGTCTTAAAAAACAGAAGCTGGAGATGTAAAGTTGAAGGAAGAAAATCCTTCTGTGTAGGCTACTGTGCGACGGCTACCGCCACTGTCATTGCCACTGCCGTGGTTTTTTTTGTACATGCCAATTCCAACAATAATGAACGATTACGATTACAATTACACTTCTTCCTCCATCAGAAATCAATCATTTTTTAAAACAATGCAATGAGAGAAATTCCAAATGAGCTCTGTAGATGGTGATAGTGTACTGAAATTAAGTGAAATTCTCTTTGTCTTACCAATTCCCTTGTCTAGGTAATGGGGTGGAATGCCCATGTTGAGCAGGTGGAGGTGTTGAGAATCCGTCGACTCCATTGCTGAGAAAATGAAGTGATTGTGAGAGCCTCAGTTTCTCCGCATCTCGCATCTGTAATTTAAATAGAATAAAACAAATTAATATTTTTTTCAATTATAGAAATAATTGTAAGAATAATTGTAATTGTGAAACATCATTCGTTTGATATCTCTTTGAAGGAGGAGTCAAGTCTGCCAACATCCTGTAACAATTTTTCCTGAAGTGATGAGCAAAATCCTTGAGCTCATTCGTTATCACTTTATTTTTAGCCGTAATAATATGCAATTATCCCTGTTGCCCATCACACGGTAAACCATGATTATTCCATCAAAAAACAGTGTAATTCACGCTAAATGACAAGCATCAGATAAACAAAGATCACCCTAAACAATTACACGGTTGTTGTGCAAAAACATGAAAATCATTCCATTTTCATACAATATTATTTCAATTAACTTCACCATTTAATTGTTGACCAATGGGAAATGTTGGTTTTTCTTATAATTGCGGATGGCGTATGGCGTCATGTGTTTACTCTTATCATTTCATTTTTTCTAATGTCTTATTGGTTTAATTACAATCAGATAAAACGTTTCAAAAATGATCGGAGGAAGTTTTCGCATAGAAAATATGAGAAATTCGTGCTTCTCATTGGTAGCACGCAGCCGGCAGCAATAGCAAGTAACCGCCACCACCACTACTTAGGTACTTACAATGGAGCAATACGATTGTGATGGTATTTATCTACTTTTGTGGTTTGGTTTCATATTTTTTTTGTGAAAGGAAAGCACACCTTGTCTTGTAAGTGAAGCCAAGAAGCCACATTGCTATAATTTGAGTCGTTATCTCAGCTCGTAAATAATATAAAAATCTTCCCTCAAGCAAAATACAAAAAAAATAAGAAGGAGGAACAAATTATTTCTAAGTTTCTTGATGTGCGCTCCCAAAAAGAAACGATAAACAAATTTTTTCGAATAATAAACAAGATCAGCGAACAAATTTCATCACGATTTTTGAGG
>JAHZMX010001299.1:0-15447 GCA_027743895.1 Seira musarum | reverse complement strand
TAAATTCATTAAATTATTTAAGTCTTTTGAGTGTTTTCCTGTTATGATGTCTCTCTACATCAGAACTGAACATCATCACATCACATCACATTACCAATCACACATTTGTAACATTCTAATGGAATAAATACATTTGGGATTTTTTATTCTTCTCAACTCAACTCAGCTCTACTATGCTGGTCTGGTCTGGTGGTAAGGGTATTGCAATTGCAATTGTGGTGGTGGGTGAAGAATCGAATCAGTCGAGTTTCAGTTCTGATATGTCTTTACAGTAGAAAACCTCCTGAGTGAACTATGTTGCTCTTTTTACTATTTTCATATTGCTAATGCTTAAATAACGTAGGAACGTACATGCCATAATTTTTCAAATTGGGTGCAGGATTTCCCATTTCATTTTGCATGATAAGCCACCTTAAGAACTAATTTTGAGGCTGGTGATCCACTTAAATAGCTACGGTATTTTCTTCTTTCACTATTTTTATTCTTAAAAAAAAGTTTTTTTGTATCTAGAATACCTACAGCTTTAGCTACAGCTACAGAAGAGCTACATACATTACAATACTAGGCAATGTAACGTAGGTAGCTATAAAAGGAGGACTAACCTTACCTTAGTTCAGTTGAGCTGAGTTGAGGCGAATATAAATGAATTTATCAATGATATATATGCTTAACTTACTCAACTCATCGTCAGTCAGTGCATATTTATTTGCGTTGTGCAATGCAAGAGCAAAATAAAGTCGAACGGGTTTAGTTAGAATTTTTTGGATAGATCTGATAGAACGAGAGCATGCTACGAAGATGATATGATGATGGATGATGATTGTGCGGTGGTTTTACAGCTTCAATACAATATCGTAATGTACGTAATTTGATTAAAATTAAAGCATTATCTTAATTGGTAAAGATTGGAATTGAGCAAAAATTAACATAATAGATGAGGATTAAACTGAGATTTCTCATGATGCCCAAGAATTAGAACGCTATCGTTTGTTATTGTTATATATGGTACGTTGTAGGAAGAGTCAAGAAATCCAAATGATTTCTAAAATGTATATGAGGTGTCATTCATAATTTCATAAAGTATTTGCTAAATTTACACTTCATATTAAATAGGCATCAATAATTATTGCCTAACCAGCATCATAAATACATACGTAGCTGAAGGAAGCAATTGGAATGACAGTAAATCAGTAGCTTTCACCGTTACCCAATATCGCTCTAATGGTATATCTAACTTGTGCAAAAAATGTACGAAACTAATTCTCCTCAGGCCCTGGGGAAGTCACATACTAATTTTAATGTCGTGCTAGCCACTGAACTGTCTTTAAAGAGTCACAAGCTAAGAAATATCAAAAAAATGTTTCAAGTTACCCCTTGCCCTAGTTTTAGATACCAATAAGCCCAAATTAACTATTTGTCCATACGTAAATTAAAAAATATAATTCTTGCTCAAATGTATTTAAATAGGTACTGGATGGGAGGCTTATGAAGTGGCAGATGGACAGACAAACAGAAAATGCCAAAATAAAAACGACCGTGATACTCACATTACTTCTACACACTGGAATAACGTAGATTTAAAAAAAAAATGAATTTAATTGTAATTTGCTGATTCATGTCTCACATTGCCCCTAATGAGTCCCACAAGAGACGCCACCACTGGACAGACGCCTGAAGAAAACCGGACTAGAAAGGTTCATTCTTACTAAATAGAGAAAGCATTACTGGTTTTAAAAAGATCCAAATTGAACGTTTTTAAAACGTATTTGAGCGAATTTTTTTCTTATTAAACTTTGATAAAACCCATAGTTCGCTATAAGAAGGGGTCATTAATCCCAGATTTCTCGAACGAAATATATTGTAGGATATGGAAAAGGCACGTATGTATGACGTATGAATGAAACTACAGAATAAACACATAAACTTTCCGTACGAAGTACGAACAGAAGCAAAAGCATCATCATCATCATTCATATATGTGATGATGTGATGTGATTCGATTGTGATGATGACTTACCGAAAGATATAAAAAAGTTTGAAAACATCATCATCAAAAAAGAGAAAGAAAGAGAAAGCATTTCTTAATTTAAAAAAAAAAACTTTTTCATTAAAAAAAATGTGTAGTTTAGTTAAACTGTGAATAAATGTATATCCCATACAATTGTAAGTACAATTACAGAAATAGTTTTTTTAGTGTATATATTATTGTAACGAAAGATCTCATTTCGTTTAATTTTCCGGATATTTTCTCTACCGCAGGTAATAATGAGTTTATAAAAATTAATTAAGTTCACATTTTCATTATCTTCATGCACACAAACAACAACACATTCCTTCATACATTCATGTACACTAAATCACAATGCACATGCATTAATATTATTACATTACATGACACTTTTTTGCTCACATTTTCTGTTCCTTCATCATTATCTGATCCTAATTTCTTATCTTCCATACCCACCGCTTTACTTTCCAGCAGAGAAATGCGATATTGAGTGTCAGTACCATTTTTCCTTGTTCATAGGGCCTGATTCTACCAAGAAAAAAAAAATTCTGTAAAGCAGGCTTTCATTTTTTCTCTGGATTTCATTTGACCATAGGAATTACGAGAATTTCCATTTCTTCTGATTTGAATAATTAGAAAAAAAAATGAATGATAAGTAGTGTAGGTATGTGATGTGATAATCATATGTAAAAGGAAATTGAAATGTCTTAACTCTGGAAGAATGATGAAAAAATGAAAATGAGAAAAAAGGTGTCTTGAGTCTTGTCTTGTCATTCTTGATAATTTGAAGGACTTGAAAGAAAAAAAAAGAACCTTTTTTGTTTCAGTAAAGTTTGAAGTGAGTCATGTCATACTTTTGGATATAGCTTATCTTCTGATTCTTCAGGTTGGGATTATGATTGTCATTATTTAGTAAGGAAAGGGAACAATAAGGCTCACAGGGCCATATTGTGTCCTGTCTTGGCATTTGGCATGCATTCATGTTCATTCGTTCTATTCTTCAGTTAAATTATTCATTCGTCATTCATTCGTGTCTGACTGGTCGGCCGTTGACGTTGAGAGCTCGGTTGTACTGGAATACTGTACTGTCAGCCATTTTGAAAAACGATTTTAGTGCAACGAAGCTTTCATTTGTAATGAATCATTCTTTCAATGAAAAATAGTTATAGTTACCAGTACATTTAATTTTTTACAGTTTTGATAATTTCAAAAAAAAAAAATTGATTCATGACAAAGTCTTTGTCTCGTTATTTTTATTGTCTGATTTAGATTGCTAGACATGGCTGCGAATGTAGAGGAAATCATCATGGAGGATAGACCGAATTCTGGAGATTGTTTGGTTGAGACTGAAAACTGTTCGCCTGATCCTGATGGACGCGGTGTTCGAAAACGTCTGGGGAGGAAAGGGAGGATATTGTACGATCGAGTAAGTAAATTTTTTTTTCGTAAAACCTTCATTCAAGAGACGACCCTTCAAGTCTCAAATGTAAAAATGTAAAACTTTTTCCATTACTGATTTCTGACTGCCCCAAGGCTATCATAGCTTCATTCCTTGGCCAACGTCCTTGACTTCACACAAACAATATTTTTGCTTTTCAGGAATTCCTTATCAAATGCTTCCATAATCCAGCAAGTACTCGTAAACCGTCAGGATTTCCGATTCCACATTTAGACTGCACCCTAGCAGCATCAAAAGTGAAACGATTACCTCTGTCCGCAACACCAGGGCCGGTAAAACCTGTGTAAGTTGATTTGATGTGATTTTTTGATTGAATGGATTTTTTTTTTTCATCATAATGAACTACAGGAAATGAAACGACGCGACGTAATTTATTTATTTTAGGAAGCGTAAAGAGGATGGTATAAAATCTGATGACAACATTAGCCTTAGACCACATAGTGGAAACTTCCCCGGTGGCTTTGGACCACCTCATCCAGCATCGCCTTCACATACGACTTCCAACAGTGTATTTGGTAGAATTCTACCTCATGAAGATTCCTCCAAAGGACAGGACTGGTAAATTAATTAAAGCATTATTTAATCTAAACCATCTCACTTGAACTTCATTTCCATCCATAATCAGATTTTCGTAATTTTGCCAAGTGGAAAAATGAGAAATCACATATGGAATGAAAAAAAGTGTGAAATGTTTTCACTGAGAATTTTTTTTTTCTAGGGATTTTCATCGCAATAACTTCCGTTTCGGTAATCACCGCCGTGGTGATGGCGACAGAAACCGTATGGACAGGGACCGTGACTTAGATCGAGATTATCGTGATCGTGACCGTGACCGCATGAACAGGGACCGCATATCCGGCAGCAATCACAGAAACTCAAATTCGTGGTCGGATGGACCTGATGGGAACGATTGGCCAAGACGAAGAAATGGTGCGCATTTTCCCCGAGATCGAGATTACAATACAAATAGAAGGTATTCCAACGATCGGGGAAGGGATATGGAAGAACAGGAACCGGAGTGGTTTTCAGGTACGAATTCAAATTGGAGTATTTAAAAAATGATAGTATTATGCGCTTTGAATATGAGTAAAACGAGACCGGCACCAGCCTTAAACCCTTTAATTTCACAAGATTCAATATTTTCATATGCTCAACATATTCATTTTTGTAGGAGGTCCCTCATCCCAACATGAAACAATTGAGCTCCGAGGCTTCCTGGATGATGACCGACGAGACAAATCTGAAACGGAACTTCAAAATGGGAGTGAGAAAGAGAATTCAGAACCAAGCGCAGAGAATGATTCGAGTGAAGAGAATAGCAAGAATGAAAATGCAAGAGATAGTCCAATGGATCTAAGTATCGAAAAAATCCTGAAAATGGATCATATCCCCGGCATTTTATCAGTAAGAACAATTAATTCAATTGAAACTTTAAATATGGAACAATGACAATGACGCCATGCGCAAAAAAATGAGATGATACTTAACTTTTACTGTACTTTACCTTGCAGAATGAATTGGAGTCAGAGGAGCCCAGTGGAAGTTCACGCTTTAGTCAGTTCTTCAATAGGAATTCCGATGCATCTGATTTCGTTGGTGTCGGTCGAAAAGGTCATCCTCCAGGACCTATGCCATCTGAAAATGCTTATTCCAATGACGGAGGTTAGTCTAAATTATAGTATATCACAGGTCAAATTGATAAAACGTCAAGTTCATCATTGCGAAATATTGCATACACCACACGCACACCAAACCAAAAACGCTCACTATTCATGATACTCAAGCTCCATTTAAATTTTCCCTCCGTGCGGTAATCGTATTTGTAATGACTTACGAACGCGAACGAATGGTTAGTGCTACGTTTAAATTACGTCTGCATGGTTTTAGGACAGGACACCAAAGTAATTTGCATTTTAATCTCAACGTCACGTAACATGCCACACAAATTATACATACGCCATCGCCATCCTGATTTACGAACATTAAATGACGTTGGCGTTGCGTTCTTGTCAAAAGTGAAAATGATGAATAATCTCGAAACGCCCCAGACCAGGCTAATGGCTAAGCGTTTTCGCTGTGTCCTGTCCTGTCCTTTGCAAAAGTGCATAGCTGAACATGACCTGACATTAACGATGATGATGATGATGTTAGTGGGCTTTGAACTTTGTTTTCATTTTCGTTGTAGTGATCTGGCAATTAAAATTAAAGTTGCAGTCGATTTATTTTTGTGGCTTTTTTTTGTTTTGAAATCTCACATTCCGATAAATTTAATTAAAAGTTTACGGCGTCTTAATCCGAATTAGAATTTAGTTAGTTGTTTTTGTCAGTTTTTGGTAGTTAGTTGTTACTGTTGAAAGATTTTAAAAATCACTGATAAGATGGGTAGGCCCGGTCGCGGACGTAGGTACAGGAGATCCAGGAAAAGGATCAATCTGCTGCATAAAGCAGCAGTGGCTGCAGCGGCAGTTGAGGAAGTTGCTGGAACTAATACCAGTCCCGGTACTAGCAAAGACAAGGATGGTAAAGTTGAGAGCGACGGCTTTGGCAAGTGACAATGTTTATGTTTTCTCTGCTTCATTTCATTTCATATTTGTTGACATTGTCATCTGGGATTTGGGATTAATTTTAATTGGATTGGATCAAATTACTTCAAATTAGATAGTATTTCGAATAATAATCGTTACACGATAAATTAACATTTTGAGCGTTTAAAAAGCTGGAAAAAGAGAAAAATGCATCAAGTAATTTATTGTGTTTTTGAAAGTGAAGGCTCACTTATATTAACATGCATAGTTGAATTAGATACTGGTGTTGTCATCAGTTTCGAAAAAAATTGGGAGTTTATGTAAGGGGAATTTATGACAGATCTTGATCTTATCAAAACACTAGCTTATCTTGTCACAGAAAGTAGAAATATGTTCAAGTAGAGTAAGGATAGTTATTGTTTAATTGAACTGAAGGGTAGGGAATGCCTATCTAAAGGGACAAGGGCCAACGACAATTTTAGCAATTTTTAAGAATATTACTGTCTCATTAAACGATATCGTCATCATCATCAATATTTAGTCACGGTTGAGATTTAACGTTGCGCATTTTAACAGCTGTTGTTGTGGTAAGTAAACATTTTAATTTTATTTTTTATAGATAAGTCTAAAGCCGTGCATGAGATGGGTGAACTGCTTCGTAATATGTTAATCAGGAAGAATAATACGCCTTCTGACCAGCCTTCCGAACCGAAAGTCATCTCAGAGCCTTCAAAGCCAACCACTACGTCTACATCAAAGGATGATGTGTTTAATTGAACTGAAGGGTAGGGAATGCCTATCTAAAGGGACAAGGGCCAACGACAATTTTAGCAATTTTTAAGAATATTACTGTCTCATTATACGATACCGTCATCATCATCAATATTTAGTCACGGTTGAGATTGAACGTTGAGCATTTTAGCAGCTGTTGTTGTGGTAAGTAAACATTTTAATGTTATTCTTTTATAGATAAGTCCAAAGCCGTGCATGAGATGGGTGAACTGCTTCGTAATATGTTAATCAGGAAGAATAATACGCCTTCTGACCAGCCTTCTGAACCGAAAGTCATCTCAGAGCCTTCAAAGCCAACCACTACGTCTACATCAAAGGATGATGTAGATGCCTTCAAGAAATTAATGACGCCTTTGGTAAGTAGCACAACTTTGAATTCGTTTCTTATTTAGTCTAAATCAGAATACGCGAATTTCAAAACTCCAAAGAGGCAAACCAGACATCAAATTAAATTAATCATATCAATTTCGATTATTTTTTCCAGCTTGAAAAAGTTCTCCAAGGTCCATCCTCTTCTTCCTCAACGCAAAAGAAGCCTCAAGCTGTTGGACGATCGCCAGTTGTAGAGGAAGGTGCAAGCGCAGGAGGAAACGTTTTGGATATTTTCAAACAACCGCCTCAACAAAAAGCTCAGGTACAACAAGAAGAACCGACCAAGAACAATCCGCTTCAAGATATCTTCAACAATATGATGAACAAGCAGTCGAACAACTCCATGGCGCCATCGCAGCCGCCACCTCAAGGAGGTCAAGGGGACAACAATGTGCCTCGAATGACAGCTCATCAAGTTCTTCAAATGATTCCCCTAGATTTGCAGCAGTTAGTCATTAGTATTAATGTAACTCAGTGGGACTTTATTCAGCTCAGCAACAGTAAGTCAGGGAATTTTACCGTTAATCCATCCATCCATACATACAGTATTGAAGTTTATTAGTTTTAGACTCTAACAATTAAAATGATTGATTGATTTTATGATATTTTGCTATTGCAGTTGCTAAGAACAATGAGTGGACTTTTCGTCAAGTCTTGGAAACCTTTATGTTGCGCCAATGCGCTCCGCAACAGCACATGGTCTTCGCTGGACTTTTGAATTTGGTGATTCACGGACGGCTCATGTTACCTGGAACTATTGTCACTGACTGTTTACCTATGAATCATCCAATACCTCATCCTCCCATGCCGCAACCAATGCCAAATCATCGTCCTCAAGCTTGTAAGTACATTGATTTACTGAAATTCAAAGTTTTAACTTTTAATACATTCCTAGACGTTAATTGCGTTGGGATAGAGTCGTTTTGAAACTTGATGAATGATGAATGAGAAAGAAAAACGTTTTAGAAACTGACTATTTATTTGAGTTGGTGATGATATTGATTACGAACATTTAATTTGTTTCTTCTGCAGTTGATGGACCGAAAGACATGACAAAGCGTAGCGGGACACCTGTCTCGAGCATGGCGTTCACGCCAACCTCTGTCATGCGAAAGATGACGGCTGATGGGAATAAGTCTGGTCCACCGCCAAATCCAACGGGATTTGTACCGGTGCCTATCTCAGGCGGATTATTGCCAACTCCGCCCAATACCACGCCTGTGATGATGAATTCCAACCCTAATCTAGTGACTTTAATGTCTACAATGAGACCCCCCATGCATATGCAGTTTCGACCGCCAATTCCTGCAATGGGTAAGCAAGTTATACGACACCCATATCGTTATATCGCATTCATTTCGTTCCGTAATTGTTATTACAATTTTTTTTTTAAATTTTAATTTACAGGTTATCCAAGTCCCGCTGGCTTCCATCCTTCAATGATGCCTCCGAACATTCATGGTCCAGTCATGCTACCTCCTCCGTTTCAAAACATTCTCCCCTCTCAACCTCCAGTTTACAACAATAGCAAGCCAGAAGATAATTGACATCATTGCCGATTACCTCTTCTTCGAGCAGCAGCAGCGTAATTACTACTGCTTTAATTTTTTTGAGTCAAACCTTATTTCATTTTGAGTATGTCCATTTGATAAAAAAAAGTAGGTTAAATTTTGTGAATGAAATATTATTATTTACTAATTTAAATGCAGATTGAAAATGAATATTATTCGTACAAGCGAGCAGCAAACTTTCATATTACCGTACCTATATATGAATTTATAATTTTTTCTCGTTTTCTCATCGTATTTTGAGTGTAGGTATTAACTAGATTTGTTTAATACCACAAAAAAAAACATATACAGAATTACAAATAACGTGTTTGGATTGTAAAGCGTAAATTCACAAACGTCGTGTGAGTTATTCAGAAAAAAAGAATAAATCAGCATCAGTAATCATTTTTCCAATCATTTATTTATTCCAATTGCAATTCATAAATACATTGTATACGTATAATTACAGCAACCACACTCATGTTAGTTTGATTAGTTTGTAATAGCTTCATTTTCGCCGGTTTCGGTGAGTGCCTTAACTAACTCACGTATGCCTCCCGTTGCTTCGCCAAACTTGACCTTGGTAGAAAGATAGGACAGGTCCATTAGTTCCAGTTCATTTTTTCTTTTCATATGGCATCTATTCAAAAGCAGTTAATAGAAGTGATGATTAGTGACACCACAAAATACAACAATATTTACAATTTATAATGAAAACGATAACCTTTCTTTATCATTGGCTGGAAGTTTGGCACAGACAAGGCATTCCTTACAATCCTCCAGTTTGTAGGATCCATATACTCGTTCACAGAAAGCACATATTCCCGTAAACAATTGTTGATCCAGTTCATGATTGTCATTTATGTGTAAATATTTATGCTGCAGTTCTTGCATATTCTTTATCACTGAAATTCCGTCCGAGTACTTCTGATACAGCTCGTTGCAGTGACTGTATTACAGAGATAGATACATACGTTCCATTTAACAAGTTTTCACCGGAAACCTTTGCATCAAAATTTTCCATAAGAATTTAAGTCATTTGTATTTTGTACCAACCTTAACTGTAATTGTCTTTCCCGTTGGATTTTCTAAAATTCGATATCTTTGATAGACTAATCCATACAGGTGCTTACGTGGATCGGATACTGTCACGTAATTCCGCAAGTAATCAACTGGTTTCAGATCTGCAAACCCAACCCAAGTAAATATTCATTTATTTCCTTTTCTCTAAAATCTTTCAATGCCAAATTACCAAGATGTAGTGAAACAATGGAAATGAATGATGAAACAATGCAATGTAAGTAAGTGCGGAAAATGAAACAGTCAATGCAAGATCTTCAAAGAAACATGAAAAAGTTGTATGAAGATCGTCAATTACCCTTTAAAACTCCAGACATTGATGGAACGCCAAACGTAGCGCTGGCACGCATGCAAGTTCTTGGGAATCCTAACCAGGTGTCCTCTTTCATTGAAATTGATTTGGTTTTGAAATCAGTTTGATACTTTCTGAGACCCGTGGTTAATTTCTCGATTTCTTCACTCAACGACTCCATTTCCTGGTTACAAATAGTCATCAACGTATAAAAATCTTTATTCCACGGGAATGACAAAAAAGTATGGTAACATATATGAGCTTCAAACGTTATAATGTTAATTTGACCTTTTGACTCCATATTTCCTTGCATAAATGCTCATCCAAAATGTCCCGAAGACTCTTAATTTCCTTCTACGTAAGGCGGTGCTTTGTAAAATAATTCGTCATATTCAGCTCCTTCATCATCCTGTGTGTCTTCATCGTTCTGATTTCTCAAGACACTCAATTGAGTCTCCTGAAGTTCATCATTGGCATTGGAATTTGCACTTCTACCATGGCCATGACTATGACTATGACCATGTTGGCCCTCTGGTTCAGCAGAAGCCGATTTTACAATTTCTTTTTCTTCAGAGTCTTTACCTTCTTCCTTGCCCTTCTTTTTTCGCCCGTGTCGCCTTAATTTCTGTTTTCAGGCGACAAAAAAGTTAAAGTCAGACTAATTTTGCAAGAAAAATGTTACTCCAGCGATCTGAGCATGAAAAGATGATATTTTACTTTGGGAATAACTTTTCTAAAACTTACTTTGGCTTTGTTGGCACTTGAATCTAGAGCAGATGCGTTCATCAGCACTTGGGTGATTTCTTGGGGAGCATTTTACCCCAGCCTTCTGACCCAGCAAAGTGAGCACCGATTGATGAAGTGGGGGTAAAGTTAACTAAAATAAATACGAGATGTTTCACCTTATCAAATTATTTAAGCAATTATTTGAAACTGGAGATAGCAATGGGAAGGGGAGAAGTATTTAAATTGAGTAGAATTTGTGAAAAATTTCAGAATAGGAAAGCATTTTACAGTTAAAAGTTGTCGAGAACGTTGTTTTTCCTCATTTTCTCGTTCAATGTCTATCACTTTTATGCTGTCTCACTTTCCCCGGTTTTACTCTAAACATGGCAGATGAGAAACTTTCATCTGAATCAGAACTTTCCATGAGAAATATGTCTGTGTTTTCTTCACCCTTTTTCGAGGGAAGACTATTTTGACTCTGAGGAGCATTAACCATTGTACTTCTTTCAATTAAAGGAAGTTTATTCCCCTCAATAATTAATTTTTTGAGTTTTTTATGCACAGATGAATCAAATTGTGATTGCGCCGTTGTAGATTGCGATTGTAATTGTAGTTGTAACAGTATTGCATCATTATTTTCAGAAATGCTTTCTCTTTCCTTATCTTTGTCACATAAATCTGGGGCAAAATAAACCATTGGGAAATTTTGGGAAAGATAACTAAAATCCACATTATTTTTAGCCCTTTTCCCTCCTTTCAATTCATTCAAGAGATCGTCGTCAAGATCGATCCTCTCGTCTGAATCGAGTTTCCTTATTTTTGGCTTTAATCGAGCACGAATAACTTTTTTAATGTCTTTGTCACTAAAACAAGAATCAACGGAATCACACTTGGCTGCACACAGTCTCATGTTTCGCCAATTTCGGGAACCAAATTTTTTATAGAAATTTCCCCAAGAATCGTTTTGAAACTGCTCGATTTTCTTTTCAATGTCGTTTATGGTTTTGTAATTTTTTGAAAGGAAATTAAGAAAGTCGTCTGGAAGTATGTCGCCTTGTACAATATTCTTTTGTGGAGAAGACATATTCAAGTTCCAGTTTTNCGAGCACGAATAACTTTTTTAATGTCTTTGTCACTAAAACAAGAATCAACGGAATCACACTTGGCTGCACACAGTCTCATGTTTCGCCAATTTCGGGAACCAAATTTTTTATAGAAATTTCCCCAAGAATCGTTTTGAAACTGCTCGATTTTCTTTTCAATGTCGTTTATGGTTTTGTAATTTTTTGAAAGGAAATTAAGAAAGTCGTCTGGAAGTATGTCGCCTTGTACAATATTCTTTTGTGGAGAAGACATATTCAAGTTCCAGTTTTTACTAACGCGAGAGATGCCCAATCCTGAGTGAGCTTACTGACTCTTTGAATGAATTGTGAAATTGTGATCGAACACGATCAAGACCATTCATTTTTAAAGGTTTCGTGGTTCAAGTCATTCATCCGCATTAAAAGAACAAAATGCTCCTAAATCTAAAAGCTAAAAATGACAGAGATGATGAGGAAAACCCGGGGTTTTATGATAAAAATGGAGAGACTGGTTTGGTTTCAAACAGTCTGAATGGTACAAAATGCTTTGGAAGGAAGAATTGGTGGACATGGGCTTCACTTTTACAGAATATTCCCCTTTTTAATAACACTTTCGTGTCTGCATGTTTGGTGCCATTTCTGGAATAGAAAGCGGGATTTGAAGTTTTATCGTGGGCTATTTATTGTGTGTCTATCAAAACAACCCAAAGCATTTATTGTTCAGTAAATGTTTAAACCCGCCATCGTAAGTATTGCCCATGGGCCAATTGTAACTGTAAACAAATACCTATATGGGTGAAGATGCATGTTCATGTTCATTGCCATTAGTCCACTTCAAAAGCTTTTTGTTTCTTGGAAAAAAAGAACTTCCTCTGAATCGTCAGTCGCTTCAAGTGTCTATTTTCCATCAATAAAGCAAAAACTTGAGTCGAGTGCCCTAGAACCTGTGACTGCATATCACCGCGTGTAGGAGCTTTCACTGTTTTTGCTTTGCTTTTCTTTTATTTCTTCTTTTTTTTATTATAATAGTTTGACCCCATTCAAACTCATAGCAATGACCATATTCATCACAATCATCACCCATTTTAAGTTGTGTGCTGAGGTGGAGTGGTGTGATCAAACACTCCAGAATCTGCTAGAAAGCGTTATAAATGAATAGATAGGCGGATAAACTGCACGACACGCACTTTCCCAGATTTTTGACTTTTTGGAAACCAGCAAGAGTTTAAATTACCGACCGACACCTTCCAATTAAATTCGTTTTATATTAACGCATTTGTTATACATGGTATAAACGTAATAATTTTCTGAAAATATAGTTTTTTATGAGTTTCTGTCATTGTCTTTCATATAGTCGTTTTTAAGCTTAAAGGGAAGGTCGCAAAAAGCATTTAAACTTTTTAGCATACAGCAACAAAAAGCTCCGGTAAAATGCTTCATGGACTTTTTTTTGAAGTAGCTTTCCTAAGAACTAAACCGTTTAATTGGCGGTTTTATCGTGTGTAAATTTATATTACGAATGTCATAAATAATGACGATGAAATGGGTATAGGTACATACTCATTTATGCATCAAAAATATGTAAATGATAAATAAATAGATCAAATTATTTTTTAAAACAAACTACTCACCCCTTCTAAGATTTTCGGACTCGATGATCGTTCATAAGCCACAGGTGATCCAGGTCGATCCTTTTTCTTGAATAACCCCCTCTTCCCCAAAGCTCCTTTTGGACTGGTAGACCTCGACATAGAGAAGTTTCTTGGNCATAGAGAAGTTTCTTGGAGTTGAGTGATGAAAAATACTAGAAGAATCTCGATTAACAGAAGAGCTTCGATTATCATAATCAGCGTCACCATAAGTAGAATCAACGGATTCTCCTGTAGTCAGACTATTTTGACGAGTAATCGCATCAACACTTTTCACCCTCCTCAGGTCCAAGATCAAAACACGCCTGTTATGGAATTGACATTGTTTTGCGTCTGGTTCAGGGGTTACACATTTTCGTACTTTTTCCAACATGACACTGAAAAAAGTATTGGTAAAGTGAAGGTACAACATTCAGCTTTACTTAATTATCTTGTTTTGTACTTAATAAAATCCACATCTTTGGCCTCTCTGATTACTTTTACGCTTAAAAATAAAGTATTGGAAATATCGTACCTGCTAGATCTCGCAAGTGTCACAGATCGTTTGGAATAATTCTCTGGTGACAATGGCCGAGAATCTGTTTCCGTAAAATGCTTATACAAGTCTTCAGATATCCAATCGTCCGTTTTTGAATGCGATGAGCACAAGACGCCATCCTACCAAATATACAGTTTGCCATGCAAATTCATTCTTCAAAATCCACTTTTTTACTCTATCTAATTCGTAAGCATATCTTGACTTGACGCATAAAACCCAGAGTAAACCAAAGGAGAATGCAGCTTGTTTTTTTTTCAAATTTAATCTTCAAAAAATCATTTTATTTCATTTCTAGTAAGATTAAATGATTCATTCGAGAATTTTTGGAATCGCGATTGCATGAAATGCACATTTCCACATTTTGAATGACATGAAATTGACATGAGAAATGTTTATGCTGCAAAAATACCTGTAATTTTTTTAGTAATGATTACTTAATTCTCACTTTTAAATGTGGTGCGTGTCTGCAACGAGTAGAGCAACCTTGTCGTCGTGGTGATTGCATAGAATTGGAGATTTTTCTTTCCCTCAAATCGATTGCCAAACCAACACATCCGGTTATAAGTTTGTTGTCTTTGCCCTTTCCCTCCAATCTCTAGAAAATTAATAATGATTTATTGACGTTTTTGCTAATGATTTATGAATTGATTAATGGTTGGTTGCGCTTTTTTAGAAAATCAAAATTGAGTGCAGATAATACGATGCAATTCGGTACCTTCTTTCTTCGTAATTTTCTAGTTTGTTTATTTTGACTTTTCTTCCGTATAGCGGCCAAAGAAGCTGCTGTCCTTAGCCGGAACATTTTCGTTTACTGGGTTACAATTTATGTCCTTGCTGTGTTAGCAGTTAGCACTTTACGTCTCAACCTCAACGAGTTCTGTATTTACCTAATGTTGACTCTGAAGGATTAAGAACTTTCGATTTTATTTTGCTTTCCCCACGAAAGTGCACTTGAATGTCCTTGAAAAGTCGAGAAAGAATAGAGTAAGCACTAATCTTTTTAGCTGTTTAGCATGTCAACTGGCATGGGATTTGAATGAAATAAAGCGTGACACGAAAGAAAGCAAGGACTAAGGACACAATAGAGAAAGGAAAGTCTCGTCAATTGAAAGTACAAACAAAATCTGAGATATCAAAAATGAGTGATCTGATCATAATCAGAAATGGTTTTTGAGTTGTTTCTTTCTTTCTGCTTTGTAGTTTGTCGATACAGTCAAGTCAAGTGAAGTCGTTTGATCGATAATTATTTAGGCATGTCCTATGACGACACTTTATCTGATGATCTGAGGATATCAAAATGCATGAAAGAAGCTTTTGCAGAGGGAAAATGGGGTAAAGCGAGATGAGATATCCAGGGGAATACTGTCACCGGTG
>JAHZMX010001298.1:0-19720 GCA_027743895.1 Seira musarum | reverse complement strand
AATTCACAAAGCCACACGGATTCCCCATATAGACTCAAAAAGTTACATACTTTCCGAAAGAAAGTCTCTATGTCGCTGTCGCTGTTGGATACGTCAGTGTCCACGTACAATTTTCGGATGAGTGGACGAAATGAAGTGTTGTCAACACAGTTAGAAAAAACTTCCATTGCTCGATCCACGCATTCCTCGCTTTTGAAAGTACACACATCATATCTGACTTCGTCGATTGGGCGACAAGTCAATTCGGTGTACCAGGATCCCGGGCCGGAGAAGCATCCTTCAAAGTACTCTGCTTCGACTACTTTCTTCCATGCGTTAGAGACTCTCCGCAAGCTTAGAAAGTTCATTTTTTCCACTACTCTCTCTTCATCAAATCGTTTATTGTATCCTTCATCATTGAGAATCCGTAGCGCCTACAAAATAAGCAAAATACTTAACTACGTGTACAATACACTTTGAAAAAGTTGATTGTAGTGATTTTAACCAATACTTGCCTCCGGCAATAAAGTCAGCTTCCGTCTTTCATTTAAAATTCCATGGAATGTTGGACATGCGAAGTACGCACTGCTAAGATCTGAGGAATCGTCAATGTACCCCAAAGTAGTTTCCCAGATCTGGAAAGCATTAGAAGTTTTATGAATTTGACTAGATTAATTTTGACGTTATATTTATAAAACATAATATATATATAGCATATAGGTATGTGGTATGTAGAAAGCTTACGCCGATTCGTTTTAGAATTTCGAAACTGCCTTTTGGAAAGGGTTTGATTTTCCCTCCAATTTGTCTTCTTTCACTAATAACCTGTCTCCCTTGTTCGAGACGAGCTCTCAAAAGTTGGTGTTTCTCCACCTTTCTATCCTTAATCAGTTTATTTAAATCAAAGCCGGCAAATCTACTCATCTTTGAATCTTTAAAAAAATTATCGTCTGATTAAAATATTAAAATGATAAAATTCAGTCAATTAAAAAAGCAGAAAGAAAGTAATTCATGGAACCAAAAAATGGACACTGTATTTTGTTTGGAGAGTTGATGGATAGCACTAGCGTCTTCTGACAATAACTGCATATATCATATCACGTCGTGCCTGATAACTATATCTACAATTTCAAGACAAGCGGATGGCTGAACAGCTATTCTGTGAATAACAACACAATTACTTACATGCAGATATTAGATAAGATCAGAATTGCAATCCATGACATGTTTCTGGAAGAGTGAGATGTGCATTCGTGAGCGTTACCTTTACAATGAGTCAGCATTTCTTGATGTCCCCTTTTCTGAGCAATCTTGGACTTTGGAACTGACAATTTAATCGTTGTAAACTTACTTAGACTGTAGTAGAAAGCTTCATCAATAGCTTCTCTTTGTTTGCTCATCAGCATTATTATTACGGTTCTTCGATATGACTCTACAGAAAAGTAAAGCAGGAACCCTTGGTTGGATCCGCTAACATTCGGTACTTATGCATTAGTACATGAAATGTACACGAATTAAACTACGCATTCAATGTTTTACTGCTTTGGCTGTATGTTTGGTAATGATAATTTAGAAGTGCTTAAACATGGTCTTGTTTAACCCTTAGGAAAACCAACATGATTTGTAATTTTTAAATGCATGGAGAAATGCCACATTGCTTTAAGTACTAAACATACTTAAAATATGGATTGGAATCGAATTCGCCTTAAATTAGGGGTGCTACGCCTAAACGAGTGGGTGTCTAAATACCTATCCACCTTGCCATTTTGTTTGTTCCCAAAACATTGAGCCAAAATGAGTTTTGGTGCAAAACGGAAACTCTTACCCGCAACTACACTTACCTTGCTTTACAATCCCAAATCATGTTTACTAATACTAATGCGCGAGTAACCATCCATCTCAAAATTGTTGAAACCCACACAAAATCAGTTCATTTCGCCAACTTTTTCTTTACAACACGTTGCACACGTCTCTATCTTCATTGTCTCATTCTCGTTCTCTTCCTGAAATGTAAAAAGTGGAAACTAGGAGTAAACGCTTATGCGGAAAGATAATAAGGTATGAAGAACGTGAAGTGAAACGAGAGAGTACAAACAAATCCTTAAATTATTCCTGGAAAATCCTGGATACAAAAACTTTTCACTCATGCAAAAAGGGGAAGCGGATGGATGAAGCCATGAAGCTCATGAAATCCCAAGCAATTGTACGTGTTTCGTTCCTATGACTTCAATTTATCTAGTCATCCAGGCAAATGGGCTTTTATACAGAGTAATTATCATACAGATTTATTTACACGCGTCATTTTCTCTTCTTAAGTACATAAATTACAAATGAATTGTGTACTTTAATTCTTATACATTATTTTCATGCACGCAAGTAAATACTTATTCTTAGAACAGACATACCCATACATTTGTTTAGAATAACACATAATATCTTGATTATGTACAATAATTTACTCGTATGATAAGATAGATTTACATAATCCGAGAATGAAACAGTGTGATCCCACAGTTGTGGCGTACATCCAAATTCGCAAAATTTAATGTCTCATATTCAGCTCTGTCGTAGATTCTCTGTGATATAGAAAAGTACATAATTTTAATTCATAATTTGTGATGTAACGTGCAAAATACTAGATGTATGTGAAACTAGATCTACAAATCAACTTTCATTCATTCATCAAAAGGTTTCCGGTTCCCGCATTAATAAACACGCGTGGATTATAAGCTGAAACCCCAGAATATTAATGTAGTTCTTTTATGCATCACGACACAAATTCAAATCTACCAATACTTTACAATACGTTTGAAATGAAATAAATATCAGTTGTTCCGCTTATGTCTTTATAATGTTTAAACTATTCAATAATAATTTTTTTCGGATGATAGCAATTTAGCATTTATTTCTTACGTATTATTTCATTCACACCGAATATAATATTAACCTTTCTTTAATTTTCTAGTCTCATTCAACCCCAAATGCATACATCTCATTTTCTTATTTTAAAAAGGTGGACAGGAAAAATCGATTGTTCTGGAAATTACATAATAACCGATCACTAATAGGAATATAGGGAGATTCTAAAACTTAAGTAATGCATATATATAGAATGATAGGTGAATGAGAATGAGGTGAAGGTTATTAGTCGAATAAATAATTTCTTAATATTTTAGTGATTGATTAGTTCTGGTTTTTCCTCAACTATTTTCATCTAAATTGTCAAATTGTAATGATAGGTTCAATATCAAGAAAAGATTACAGTTACAAGCATTATAATATTTGTTTGTATTTTCTTATCTTTATCCATTCTATCTCGTAATAACTAGGTTAGCATTTTGGTTATTCCCTACATTAAAAAACTCTAGAGCGCTCTCTCCCTTCCTTGTTGATCGACATTTGTTGATGGGTGATGCAGAAATCTTTACTTCCTCATCCCTGATGTTAATATTGTAGTTGGAGCAGCAGGTAGCAGTACTTGTGAGAAAATAACGGGAAAACAAGATTACGATAAGCACGCCCAGATTTACCGTCCAGACACAAGCCTCCACGGTTTGTTTACTTCCTCCGCGCACTGAAAGCATAAAAAAAGAGAGGAAAAATGCAACAAGATATCTTAGGAAAGTTTGTGCTCATAATTGCCAACAAAATACACACTTTTCGACATGTCAATAAAAAGAGAGCACGGTTAACATGCTTGTTCGTACGAAGGTACACGCACATAAATCAAGCGAACCCAGTCAATCCTGTCAAGAGCCTAGGAAAAAATCCACACAGCTTTATTTTCATGATACCACGAAAAAAGGTTTTCCAAGTTTGCATACGGAAAAAAAAATCTCGAAGAATAAAAGAGGAAAAGAGTGGAAGTAGAAACTGATTTTTCTTTAGTCAGTCAGTCACTGAGTCAGGCTCTGTGTCAGTCAATCACTAATGCACGTTAAGAAGCAAAATGTACTTAACGTGTAGAAATTCCTATGCAGGACTTTCATTTTCCCTGTGCATCGACGAAAAGTGAAAGATACGATGCGGAAGAAAACACATTTTCAAGTGGAAAGGGGAGATTTTGCACAGGAAAGGAAAGCATTTTAGTTCCAGGGAGATCATGGATAGGAGGGTATTTCCATGCTTGTCCTAGTTTGAATGCATCTCCACCAGCCATGTCTGATGTCATCACATTTTTTCGGAGACACATGGCTCCTTCCTCTAGATTCATTTCTTGTTCTTAGTATTTTGATACAGTCGGTCCAAGAAAACTTTTTTTTCTGCTGATGTTGATCTTGGAATCGGCTAAGAATCGTGGGAATATTGCAGGCCAAAAAAAACTTTTCTTACCCAAAAGGGATGCCTCACGATCATCTTGAAAAACGGGGGAAGTGTTAGCATTGTTAATATGGTTGTATCTAAAGTCAGTACTGCTCTTCCTCGAGTTCCCGACGATTCTTTCATCCCCGTCCTGCCAGAAGAGAGTGGAGATGCTGGCAACGCAGCGCACCTTTGCTTCCCCGTTCTCATTAAAGTGATACGGTTCAAGGGTCATGTTCAAAATGGATACTGTTGAGGTCAGTCCAATATTTATTAAGGATGTCCCCATCGGATTCTTTGGCTTTATTAGTTTCACGCCGTGCTCAATCTATAGAAACAAGAGAAACATATTGGATATAAGTCTAATTTTTATCGTCTTTTTAAATGCAAACTCATCGTCAGTGTACAACCCTTCAAATAAAAAATGAGAACATGTCCGCTTTTCTTCATGAATACTAAGCAATTTGAAAAAAAAGCTTTTACGTAAAATAAGAAACTATTTTCAATTTATTTTATTTCCACGTTCCCCACACTCACTCTCCTAAATCACTTGTCAATTATTTGGAAGGTATCACGGCTACGATATTGCCTTTTGTCTATACCTCCAAGACACGAGGAAAACGAGAGGAAGCACATCAATCGTTTCGTTTTTATTGGCTAAAAATGACATGTAATAGGTCCATAAAAATTGCCTTTCTCCCTCTCTCCTTTTTTTCTCAAGTCTATTCGCCTCTCTAGGGCGAGCCGAGGCCGTCGGTCGGTGTCATGTGTTGTAACAGGCGGCATAATGCCTTTTTGAGGACTCGAAAAATGTAGCGATCATTGTCATCATGATTCTGACTTGCTCGTGAATGGCGATGATGATCATCATGATAGCGATAATAATAATGAAAGATGATGACCGCCATAAAAAAAACTCTCAGGGATGGAGCGGAGGAGGAAGTCAACTCTGAGGTAATGTTGCAAGAAATAGGGAAACGGGGTTGAAAATAATACGGAGAAAAAAGACCTATTTTTGAGGAATATTAGGAAAGGAGGAGGAAGGGGAAGACAGCTCATAAATCTTTATATTACCACTACACGTACACCTGTACTATTATTATGCTATACCATTAAGCAAGGATACCAAGAGAAAGTTTAGCAGTATAAAAAAAGGTTATTTATTTTTTGTAATACATGCATCCATCCATCCATCTCTGATATGAGTACCTTTTATAAGCACGCCTGGAGCAGGAGCATGTTTATTATTTGTTCCAGGTTTTGCCTGGAATTTCCCCTACGAACAATATAATATGCTTGTGGAATAGGCAAGTCCCAGTGACCAGACCAGACCAGGAACATGGAAAGATTACAATAGAACCAGTCATGGCTTTTGTGTGGGCCTTCAGGCCAATTTTTTTTATTCCAGGAATATATATCGAGAACATTTTTTTGTTGTAGCTTCCGTGTAAATCAACTTGAGTAGTCAGTATATCGCATATTTTTCTCGGAATATTGCTTAAGTGTTCATGTCCATGTGTATTTCAACACTGGAATCTGCTCTCGTTTCAGTCAAAATGAAAGGATTAAATGAACTGTGTAGGCAGAAAAGTAGTTTTCCTTTTTGCCCGCCAAAAGGATTTGCAATGGAAATAGTTGATTTTCTTAGAGCAACCGACATTGCTTTCATTTTTTGAATGAAATAGGATGATGACAGGTTCAGCTAGATGAATTAAGTCCCACTTTCTCCGTCGTTTTTTCATAGAAGAGCATAATATCTGGAGCAGAAGGCACAAGCCATCTAAACCACATCACATACATCTTCTTATAAAAATTTTCGTTTTTTATGGAAAGTAGTGTTGTGTTTCTGTTTGAATTCTACAATTCCTACTTATTATTCAAGTCAAAACGTGAGCTAAAGCCACTTTTCAACTTTTTTCCCATCTAGGATGTCGTTTGTCGTCGTCCGCCCGCAAAAAAAGTACACGTTATAGTCCCGGTGGCCATTGCAAACACAACAATAAGTGCTACTGCCTTTACAACATTAGCATTTTCAAACGCACGAATATGGCAGGGCTCAAGGGCCTTCTTTTTTTATGAAAAGAAAACGGCAATGCATCATCCTTAAAAAGTCAAACAAAAAATTATACATTTTTTTTGTGGAAAATGTAATGAAAAAGTTTTATTCTCCGGGAAGGGGTTGTAACTATCTCTCGATTTTCGAAATAATTTTAATAAGATTTTATTTTACACGAACTCAGTCATTTTCCTTTAAAAAAGATAAAATATTTCTCCCCCGTTCTCCCCGCCTCCATTTTCTTGAAGAATTTCCCACGTGAGCTATACATTTCAAAGATTGAATTCTATTTTTTAAGTCCCACAAACGCAACGCAGGAGCTATACGGTATCTTTGTTAAGTGCTTGGTATACAGTTCACTGCATCACCGCACCAGCACCATCCACCTTAAAATTTTCAGCCTTGGCCTGATCTCGGCTCGTTCTTCAACTCGTCATTAGAATCCATTCACTAGAGCTATATCTATTCAAAAAAAGACACTATGGCATAAAAATGAGCGTGAAGATGGTAATGATCACCATCATCATGATCCCATGTTCCATAATGTGCCATCATGAAAAAAAAATATCTATCCAACTACCAACAAAAACGCTGACACCTTTTCCATGTAAAATAGAAAGATTTCTCTTCTTACTTTCCTATTCACTTAAAACAATTTCTTTGTGCAAGAATGAAAGTGAATATTTTCTCCAGCTGATCTTGATGACTGGGAAAAAGTGAAGAAAAAAGAAACATTTATTTCTTACGCGTACATTTCGCATTCTACTAAATCAAGGTATTAAAATGCAGAAATTGTGTTATGTGTGGCCATGCATTCACAGAAGAATCGTCAGTGGGAACATGAACACTGTCATTATTCCCATTGTCAAACGAGTACAGGTAGATATGTAGTAGAATAGAATGTACAATACAAAGAAAAACTCTTCCCTGGGAAAGAGAAGGTAATGCTCAAATAATGTTTATTTTTTCAATTTCAACAAGACACAAAAAAATATATTACTACTTTCATTTCCCGCTTTACATTTCCCCAATGAAGCGTTCATCTTTCCCTTCTTCCCTAGAAAAAAATGCTAAATGTGGTGACGTAAAAACACTTTACGCTCATACCTTATCTGGAGAAATATGTATGTCGGTGAATACAAAAACACATTGATAGTTTACACCCTTTGCGTTTTTAATACATGCTCACCTTAACCCTCTCGTCTCTTGAAAACTAAAATAAAAAAGTGAGAATGAAAGGAAGGGAGGTTTTCTTCTTCCACTGCAGTACAATTCAAAATTGATGAGATGGTCTCATTGAAAGAAGTTTTTTTTGTTCTCATACCAGACCAGACCAGGTATAAAATTCGTGCTTGTAGCTCTAGAAAATGGTATTCTAGCATCATTCCCGTCGCAATTACAACAGTAAAGGAAGCAAAGAGAGAGAGAAATGTAGTATTCATGTTTTCCACAGATGAGCACATTCTATTATCCCTACTTTCAAACTCTTCTTCTTGGAGTAAATGGGAAAAATACATATTCACTCTGTTAAAAATTATTTTCAAGTTTTTATTCTTCGATTTTTATTCGTGAGAAGTGAAAGTTTTGTGGCAAGAGTGGGATGGAATGGAAGCTATCATAAAAATGGGGATAGGTTTTACTCTCCCTTTCTATTTCTGTTAGACTCAGCTGGTTCACTTCATCCATTCCCTTCAAAGAAGGAAAAAATTAAAGTGGATGAGTTGAGTTGAGTGGCTATTGCGGACGCTCTCTGGACTTTACAAACCACCAACCGAATCCATATGTAAGGCGCTATACATGACCATGATCCATCCGGAAGGAAGCCAGGTGGCAACCAAAAGAAAAACCTCTTTAAAGATTCTTTCACTTCATGCGGAGAGGACGGGAGAGAAACAGCTTACACCAGTTATTCTGCATAGGACTCCCCCGAGACCAATTTTTTTGATTTTGCTTTTTCTTCCAAGAAAAGAGAAATAGTAGTCGATCTGCTAGCCCAAGAAATAAAAGTGTTTGAGAGAGAGAGAGGGACACTGGCTTCTCCTCTACATGCCATAAATGGACTATGGTCTCGCGTGGAAAAGAGACTTTGTAGGAAAATGAACTTCGTCTTTCATGAATACTGCATACGAATGGCCATTTCTACCCTTTCACCAATAAAATTTTCTACCTATAGCGTTTTGCACACACAAGAATTTTTTTTTTTGTGTGGTGGACTTTTGAAAAATTGCGTATTGCGTAAAAAGCCATTGAAAAAATGCTGATTTTTTAGAAAGAAAAAAATCCTGACATTGTGAAAAAGAAATGTTTAAAAGTGTCAAAGTCTTTTTACAACTTGAAAAAAAATATTTTTCACTGGAGGAAGTGAAAATTGAATGAAAAGTAGTGAGGAGAGAACTTTTTATTGCTTACGGGAATGTCATTGATGTACCAAGACAGTCTTGCGGGAGGAAAGCTTGAACCCCCGCTCTCACATTTAAGAGCCAAGTTATCGCCGATCTCATATTCCTCCTGTGTTTTTCCACTGATTAGGGGTCCTTCCTTGGGCAAATCTAAAGAAATAATGGAATTCAAACAATATTTTATTATTTATAGGCAATTACATACAACATATCCAGAATAAATATAAATTAAAGAGGAAAAATGTTGCTCATGATTATGATATGACATGACAAGTGCGTACATGCACGAATTGAGTTTAATTCTGCCTAACATGACTTTTACAAGTACAGCTATACCTATAGTCTCCACTAATACAATATCTATCTGCATGTTCAATCTATTTTTATTGTAAGGAAATCAATACAAGAAATTAGACCATTAGATGGAATAATAACAATGAAATTTGTCAGTCATAAATATGCCTCCGTTTATGATTACGACGGACACATTAAGATCCCTCCCTTCTATTACATTTTTTTATTGTTTTACACCCGTTTCTCCTTTTAGGGGATCATATTGCCATTGCACAGGAAATTTGTTACAAATTTTCACAAAGGAAATTGAAAGTAAGCAACAGATCATTTTCATTGTAATTGTATTTCCTTTCCTTCGTGCAATATTCATAACTCTTTTCCTACCAACCTTTCAAGTAAGCATGTATTGAACCCAAGCATTTTTTTTCTAAGGGGATAGAAAACGATACATGTCAGAATTGTGATGACTACTACTCTACTTCTCCTCTCACCCGGGTTATAAAACTTGTTATGTTGTATAATAAAGTTTATAGCTACCACTGCCACTGCTTCTCTATATTCCCCCTTCATTTCTTCCGAGAAAAATGTAGTTACCTTACGTTTTCAGTGTGGAAACGAAAATGACTACTTTCTCTGCTCTGCCTTTTGTGAAGACGACTCAATATTGTTTCTCGGCAATTACGCGTGAAAATAATGGGATAATGATATGGGTGTAACAGAAAAACCTTTTGAATTGCACGTTTTATTTCCACCAAACATTCAACTTTTCGACTCTCGACCTTATTCCCGGGAAAAAATTAGGGGATTGTGTTATGTTACGCTATGTTACTACGAGTAGGTAGTTACTATTCCGGTAATAATCATCATCACATCACATTGTCATCGTACAAGTGAAATAGGTAAATGCATATTATTGCATCAAGTCGCAAGGGGAAATGACACGACACAAAATGACAAGATGACAAGACAAGTACATGGTAATCCCTATAAGAGTTGAAGTGAACTGCATTCAACTCAACATGTGTTGTTGGAAAAGATGAGACAAAAATAACCTGCTCATTTCGTTGATTCCATTGAAATAATAATAAAACGGATAGTTTTTAATTCTCCAGAGAGAAGCTCTGGTCTATTCATTCCATTTTGTCCGCGTCGTGTGATAGTAGTGACTGTAGTATGCAATATAAATGCACGCACGACCATGAGCTCTGCATATGGATTAACTAATCAACTGGTAAAAAGGCCGTTCGCCTATAAGTAATATGCTTATTCGTGCCTATAATTTCTACTTCCCCCACCAAAGCTCAATATCACTGTGCAACTCTATTCTTTTCAATTTCAATCCTCTTATTTATGCACAGGTATATTTTATTCATCACGAATAATTGTATTTGCAGGGAAAAAGGAAAGAAATGCATGAATGAAAAGACGGAAATATTGTTTCAATGTTGAACTTACGGACAACTGTCATACGGCCTTCACCGTAGGCAGATGCAAATGATGGGCCTTCCGCTGATACCTTAAAATAAAAATGACAGTCTAGGTGAGTTAATGCATTCAGCCCCAAATCGTTTTTTTTTGTGCAAAAGGGAAAAACGCACCTCGCATCGGTAAACGCCTGTTGAGCGGAAATCCAATGGACCAAGTGTCACAAACTTTTGGTCTGATCCTTCCATCTAAAACAAACAAAAGAAAGTGTCATATTTTATTTTTACTAGAAATACAAATACAGAAAAAGGAACATATTTGCTCCTCCTGTCTGTCTACTATAGTCCGCCACAATTCGAGTAAATCTTCCGAGACAAAGGAAAGCGATATGATCTTGCTTGTTTCCATTCATCTCCCGTGAAAGTTTCATGATGGGAATCACACTTGATTAAATGCTTAACCCGTTCTCAATCTTGAGAAAGCGGAAAAGTGAGCAAAAAGTGTTTGTGTCTGAATTCCTCTACTCCCAGCTCTAATCTTGTTTTCTGCGATAGAAATCAACAAGCTGAAAAGCACACAGAATGCCTCTTCCTTTGTTTTTTTCCTCCGTCGGTTCATAAGAACGTGTCAGCGTTCCCCTCTCCCGGGAACATTTTCCTTGAAAATGGTGGAAACTACTAAGCTCGATGTTTTAGGTGCTTGTACAGGTCGGCATTGTGTGAGCGTGAGTGGTGAAGAGGAAGATATGCTTTTATCATGCTCATATCATCGTATCTCATCAACAAAGCTCACGCTGTTTTTTTTTGTTCCACAAGAGTTACACTTTCCCTTTTCAGTTGAAGCTTCAGATGAGATAATATTCATGACCGGAAGAGAAAGCAGGGGAAAAGGAAAGTGAAAGCGGTGTTTTCCACGTCGGTGGTAACAAACACTTTCCCACACTTTATTTTCCTGAAACAAAAACAACTCCCTCAACATATAAATTACGCAAGAAAGGAGAAAAAAAATCTCATGGAATGGAGAGGGTGGTACAAGTTGATTTCGTGCCAAAGGGAAACAGAATTATTCGAGTTATCTTATCGCAGCTTTACAGTGGTTTGACTTTTTTATTTCAAAGTTGTAAAATAAAGGTTCCCATTCACTTGTTGCCGTCCTGGAAAGACTCACGATTTAATGATATTTTGACGCTTCATATATTTTTCAAGACTCGTGATAAATAGGAAAAAGTCATTCGATAAAGTAATTACCGTTATCAAATTTGAAATTATGTTTGATCATTATTAATTCGTACATCGTGTGTCTATTTGTTCATTCAACTTACTGACATACCTATTTTTTCCTATTTACTCATAAATGAAGTGAGTTACACAAGATAAAATTCGATAAAAAGTCAGAAAAAAACACAATTATAATCACCATTTCCTTCCTTTCGCATTCCAATCTTGTAGTCTTTCAGTTCAACTACTCTTTTTGTAGGAAACAAAGTTTGCTTTGGATTTGAAATAAAAGGAGATAAGAGATAGGAAGATCAAGACAAAGTAAGAGTTGCGAATGAAAGAGGGTTCACTTTCCCTTTATATACTCCAATTAATCTTTTTTCTTTTTTCCTTATTTTGTTCTCTCGTTATATGGTAGAGGATAGACGATTTCTACCTTCCTCAGTCAGACTCAAAGGTCTGGTGAAAGTCGAGAGCAGAAGGGCGGATTGTCGGATAAGCATCTGTGATACTATCTGTGTGAGAAAATGTATTACCTACTGCAACTTCTTGAAGAACCATACTGGGATATTTTTTTATTGTAGTTAAATGGAGTAAAAAATGTAGTTTATTCCTTTCTACAAGACATACTCCTTTTATGGCCTGTTGCTTTAGCTTCAGCCTTAGCCTTTAAATAAAGTGGGGGTGGGGTTCAAAATGAAGAAAGTCATGAAGAAGTTTTTCTTCTCAGATTTTCTTTTGTGATCATGTTGGTGATGATCCTATAATGAAACTTTTTCTCTTTGAGCATCAGCACGCACCGCAACGCATTAAATATAATACAACCCTTGAGTTTTTAGCCTTGTTTTTTCTTCAAGGCACGTGAGTGAGTGAGGAATGGAAGTAGTGTTCTCATTCTTTTCAGGGAACACAATTTTTGCAAGAGAAGAGGTACCTGTACAAACGTAGTATGTATTCCATTTTTTGGTTTGGTAGGATTTTAAGTATGCATAAATAATACGGTAGTAGTGGTGGTGGTGGGAGGAAGACAAGTGCTTGTAGTGATAGACAATGTTTGAGCATACGGAGCTAACAACTAGAACTAGCGCAACACCATCAAGCCACTTGACTTGACAAGTGTGAACATCAGTTTTAATCCCATTTGACAGAGATATATGCGTAGCTGTCAGCTTTTCTTGCGGACATAGTGAAGGAGCCACTATAGTAGAATGGATATGGGTAGGGTCTTCGAGTTGGGCATAATTTTTTCCATGCTTTTTTTCTTACTCATCACCACCACACCATCATCATCAAAAGTAAAACCCACAAACAGCCACCGCACCATTAATTTTCAGTGCCACCTCAGCTCCACCAAAAACCAAAATGCGCTACCATACCATATAGCAGTTTCACTTTGTGTTTATTTCCGTTGTAGAAAATTATACATTTTCTTGTGACGATGATAATGTCTTAGTGGTGGGGTAACGTGAGACTGGGTCTTCATCCAAATTAAACTGGAATAAACTAAAGATAAATGTTTATAGGGTATAGCACTACCGCGAGAAATTAGAACCGAGACGAGATTTTTTCCTCTGGCTGGATAATGAATGAGCCTGTTTTCCACTGTAATAAATGGATGACATCCCCAAAGTGTGAGTGCGTGTAAAGGTAATCTAATTGAGAGAATGACTTTCACTTTCTATCAGGTCATGAACAACATCCGACTTAAGTGGAGTGCTTGCATCCATCCATTCACCTTGTTTGTCGAGTCGAGAAAGGAGAAAAATAATGGAGTCAAGAGGGGGACCAGACAAAGTTACAATCATTATTATTATTGGCCTTGGAGAAAGAGACTGACTGGGATGAACATGAACAATCACAAATGGATAATGGAAAGGGGAAAGGAGTTGTTGCATTGCATTTTCCCATGCACTTTGCTCTCTTCTATCAGATTCAGCACCATTTTTCTCCTTCACGTCATTATCATCTGAACTTAAGTAAATGGAAATGAAGCGGATGGATTGAAATGAAAAAAGGAATCCATTCAATTTTTTGTCTTCGCTTTATCAATGGTAGAAACAAAAGATCTTTTCGCCGCGGAACCATCATCATCAATCCCATTTGCTCCACTGACGTAATGCGATGTGATGCGAGGTCGACAAAATGAGGCTCACTTGAACTTTGAGAGACGTAAGCAAGCACAAAGTCAGACTGTAACAAAAACAGTTTTCTTTCATTGGGTTTTTTTTTTAAATCGGAAATCGAAATAAGGAAATGCATTAGAATGCGTATTCGACTCTGTCATCGTGGATCGTGGAATGCAATCGAGTTGGATACATTTGCGACGTAACTAAAAAATCTCTTGCCTTTGTACACGGAAAATATGGAAAAGCCTTTTTCTAAACTTAATAAAAACATGGAGTTTATAAAAACATGTGAACTAGAGAAAAGAAATGTATATTTTGGAATGGAATAACGAGAATGTTTGTGTTCGTAAAAAATAAACTTTCTTTTGAAAAACGAAACCGGATTTTTGAAGAAGCATATTATTATTAAAAGCTTTGCTACTGCGTGGGCTGCTGATGTTTTTGCTACTCACGTCTCAATAGAGTGAAAATAGACCATTCTAAGGATGGTAAACGACACCGCCCGTGCTGTTGGATTGTGGAAATATTATATCTTCTTGGAGCTTGCTAGGATCCAGGGAAGGTGATACGGAAATGTTGACCAAAAACAAACAGAAAAATAGAATTGTCGACTTTTAGTCTTTTAGATTCACTTTTTAGTAAGTCTTTTCAAAATGGCTACAAGGCTTATCGCTTCTAATATTTGGGTATTTGTGTTTTGCAGAGTTTGTCATTCTTTGCAAATGATATTGTTTGTAGATATTAGAAAGTACCAGTAATTAGACATAATATACCGTTGTTAGTCTTTTTAAAATTCATTTGCTTCAAAAGATTACAATGCTACTTATTTAGTTTAAGAGTGCACCCATCCACCAACTTCAACTCTTTTGTTTTGCTTATAAATATTTTTGTTTGAGTTTTTTGGGGTTTTACTGATAAGTCGGAGCAGGTTTTAAAGACATGAATATAGTTAATCATAAGAACTATGTGCAGTTGAAATGAAAACACACAATCACATCACATCAAAATTAATTCAGTCCGGTTCACCCCATTCGGGTTTGATTGTTGGACAATTCACTCAAATCCAATAATACATTGAATACTTACGTTAGTTATTTTAGAGTAAGGCTTGTGACTGTTTCGACTATTAATTTAGTAGCATATTTTATACAAGTTAACATTTAAAAATAACTATGTAGTCTACGTCTAGCAACTAGGTAACAAAAGAAAATATATTAAACATTTCCTGTCTTTTGACTCCTCCACATTCACAACTCAAATTGGCCAATAAAGCNTCTAGTAACTAGGTAACAAAAGAAAATATATTAAACATTTCCTGTCTTTTGACTCCTCCACATTCACAACTCAAATTGGCCAATAAAGCGGAACAAATGATCCGTGAAGAGATTCCATTCGATGCATTCATTTCTTTTGAACAATTTTCCCTTCGACTCTCACTTTTTTCACTTCATCTCCACTCAAAGCGACACCTTGGTCGTGTGCTGCTGCAGAAGAAAGGAGCAAATAAGCTGAACCGGGAAATCAAAGAGAACCACAAACACAAGAAGTGGTAGACAAGACAAATAGCCATAGAACAGTTTCTTCTTGAAAAGTCTTTCAAGAATAAAAGTGGTTGTACCTATTTTTCTTCCATAGCCAGTTTAACCCCCATTTTTCCACGCAATAATCCACCAAGTTTCCCACTTTCAATGTTTCAAGACGAAAATGATGGAGCAGAAAAGCATAAAAGATTGCTTTGATTTTGGAAATCCAGTAAATGGGGACCCATAGGTGCATTCATGTGCACGGCGATTCACACTTTATTTCGTGAACATGACTGCATATTTATTCTCCATTTAACCCCACATACTTCGAAGAAATGGGAACAAGCAGGCATATAGGTAGCGGTAGTAGTTGGCGAATTCCAATTGTTCCAATAGCGCAAAAAATTCATTCAGTGCAATAATAAAATAATATCCTACAAACCCATTTTTCATGCTTTATTTTTCGCTTTCATACATATTTCCAAAAATGTTACAAGACAAAACTTGCTGGTCAGGGTCTGGATCTTTAAACTTAAGGAGCAAATGAAACGCCATTATATGTCGCAGTCATTGGTATACGTCATATATTATATTCAGCACTCATCATCTTTCAAGAAGTTGTATAGGTTTTTGATAAATTCATTGTTTTTCATTTCCTATGATTTTCTGCTGTTGAATATGTAGGAATGCTTTATGCTTAACAAATAAATTCCATTCCTATTGAAATTGAAAAAGGCAGAAGGCGGAAGGAAGGATGAATATTAGAAAAACGAATGAATGTATTTTAAAAAGGAAACTGAAATATTTTTTATTGCTCCAACTCCATAATTTTGTCCAGTGAGCCATAAAATAATATTTTGATTACATAATGGCGCACGATGAATTATTAAATACTTAATATGTGAGCGTGCTTTTGCTCGCTCACTGACCTCCATAAAAAGAATTTGGGGGAAGCTACGATACGACTAGACTCACACGACATTTTTTTTATATATTTTGTTGAGTACTACTAGTATAGCATCGCCATAACCAGTAGTACTACAAGTTGTTTCTGGTTCTAGACCCATGAAACTGGAAGTAAATGGCAATTTTCCATTTTACAACAACAAAGTTGCCTTAATGGATTTCATAATGAGGTTAGCTTTACCATTACCTATGCAGAATGCAAATGACCCTAAGGCCATCAGTAAAACAGAGATCCAGGCAGGGTGAACCAAGAGGAGGAGGAGGGGGAAGAGGAACACACTTCAACAACCACCACCACATCGTTACTATTACAAATGCAAACTACAAAGCAAGTAAAGGATTCTTCTNTTCGACAAGGTCGATGTCGCAGTCCTCATTCACATGAAAGAATTCTACAAATGCAAACTACAAAGCAAGTAAAGGATTCTTCTCGAGAGCGTGTTTATGTGCAACGAACATTCTCTTCTCTACGCATCACGAGGACAATTTTTTGACTTTGGATTTGGCATTTTTAGAATTCTTTCATGTGAATGAGGACTGCGACATCGACCTTGTCGAACACGGTACAACCATACAACTGCCGTGGTAGCGAATGACAAAGCACTCTATTGTTTCATTTTAATTGAAAATCACGTGAGAATTCCGATACAGGCTTGACTTACTCAGCCGTTCACAATTTTAATCTACTGCACTTTTTGGAGTGCTAACCAAATTACTTTCGCTAGGACGGAATATTAAATTCATGAATGTACCAGAAGTAGAAGTTCACATATTTTTAACCCATCGGTAGAACTTTCCAGATCTTCCTTTTGTTTAAAAATACATTGCTTGAAAATATTGCAAAATATTATCTGTGGAAGTTGGAATTCCGCACCAAAACTGGCTCATAAGCCTTTTTACTGAATTGCATTATTCTAGCTACCGTACATTCAGTTACTAGCCGGGTTATATGATACTACCAGAGCTTCAATTATTGCTTGCCGAGTTCGCAGAACCCATGAGGGTGACGAAGTTAAAACTAAAATGGTGATCACTGAGAACCACCAACAAGCATTTGCCATTCCTAGCATTTGTATTGTACCTGGCTTGTTTGCCAAAACTCATTCATTTCATTCTTTCTTTTCCTCGCTTCACCTTTTTTCAATATTATTTTGCTCTCACTGCACTGGTTTCCTTTTTACTTTCAATAAAAAATGTTTATATTTTAAGGTAAGAAACATTGTCGTGTGTGCCTTGTCAAAACCTCTAAATAATGCAAAGGCGTAAACCCACTGACATGTTATGGGCCAGCAAAGCAAAGACCACCGCCAATGCTATTATCATCATCATCACCATCATTTACCCTCAACCAAACCATACATACGTTGTAAGGTTGATGCACAAAAAATATTATCTGTAAAAAAAGTCTAAAAAATAGAGTTCATTTTGTTATTTTTGTCTATTTACGACAACACAAAAACTGTAAGATTTTTTTTTCTGTGGATTGAAGGCTTCGAATAATAAACTGAATATAGGTTTTCGTCGAAACTGTTAGAATATGGATTGAGCTCCGAGCAACCCCTTTCTCCATATTGTGGTTGTCGAGACCTGTTTCTCAAATAATACGCACTAACACGGGTACCACCCGTGAAGAACGCAAGGCATCGTATGAGTCAGTGAGTATACTTACATCTTCCTCAACTCACAGCTCAACACAAAAACGCTGCATGCACTCACTCCCTCACTTCCATTCCCTCACTTTACTTAAAGGGAAGAAAGTGTTGCATGCTGTTTCCGATGGGATAAATAGAAAACACGGACAAATTTGAGGGACTTTACTGGATCAGCATTTTATCTATCTTTCCCGAGCAAAAAAAGAAAAGAAAGTTAGCATGTGTCACACTCCACTCGTTTTGGAGTTTGACGAAAAAGAGTGAATTATTGTTAAAAAAATCCATAATGCAGTGTGGACAGATGGGAAATAAATAAATAGGTCGCTTGGAGCTGCAACAAAATACAAAAGTCTGTCGAAGACACCCACAATTCAGCATATGAAGTGATATGTGATTTGACGACAAAATAGGTTTGGAACGCGGGCATAAGGGACGATGAAGGGGAATGGAATGGAAACAAGCTGTTTTCCTTCGTGATGGTCCGGTTCCTGGTAAAAAAAATATGATATTTGAAATGGAGCTGAGCTGAAGCGAGTAGAGGAAGGAAGGAAAATAGTAGAGCAGCCCATTAGAGTAAATAGGATTAAGAGGCTTGTTGCGACCGGGCTAATATAAATATTATTATATGTCGAGGGGGATTAGACAATGCGAGCTGTAATTTTCCTCTATGAAATACACTTAACCAGTTTTTATGACTTAACCGATACGATACCCACCTTTCTCCACTCCCATAATATGTGATGATGATGATGGTGATGAGGAAACCGAGGACGTCGATGGAAACGTAATACATATGATGATGAAAGATTTCCGGCAAAATAAAAATAGAAATAGGAGGACTGAGATATGATGATAGAAATATTGATAATCATAATCATATCAGCAGTTTTTGTATCGGTTTCCTTTTTCCCTACATAATTCTCCTTTTCGGAAGGGATAAAACATACTGAGGTCTTCCGACGGTGAAAGGAAAGAAAGGAATGTGGAAATGGAAACGGGAACGAGTTGAGGTCGGAGGAATGTTTATGTAAAGTACATATTTGAGAATGGGATAACTGACCTTCCAGGATGAGATAGCAGTTGGTAGTTGGTGCAATGAATATTTTTTTAGAAATAAGTATATTCTCCATAATGCCGCATACTATTTTTTATCCAGTCACTGTCTGGCGCTGGGTGGTAAAGAATCGACGGAAAATATTTGCTGAAGTGGGAGAAAATGTAAATTAAAGGAATGAATACGTAATGGACTCTCCATGTTTCTTTCTTGGTGTTTGCTTATCTAGCAGAAAAAAGTGGTCTCCTTCGCTCACTTCCTCGAATGCAAAATGCGTTTTTACTCGCACATAATATATTATATAGATATAAGCAAGAAGACCAAGGCATTTTTATCAGATCTGAAGGAACTTTTCCTGAGAACCATCACCAAACCATTCACTTCTTCAAATCATATTTTTGTAGATCGATTTCTTTTCATTCCACTCGTTAAAGGAGCACTACACCTTTAGTAAATCCCACATTTCCTTTTCTGAGAATTGTGGAGCGTATTTAGGTATATACTTCAATCTTAGAAAATAGCAGGCGAAAATTGGGTAATTTTGTGATCACCAAATCTGATAATGATAAATGGCAAAGTTTGGCATTTTATTTGAGTTGTTGTTACCAAACAAACAAGTCGGTAGTGTCCAGTCTAAATCGAATACTGCTGCAAAACAGAAGTTTATCGAAGCCGAGAAAACTTTTTTGTTGTTTACTCAGTCAGGGGCAGCCAAACACATTAATTC
>JAHZMX010001297.1:0-18676 GCA_027743895.1 Seira musarum | reverse complement strand
ATGGACATTGGCCCGTCACATGCAGGAGGGTCCACATAAACAGTTGCAGAGCATTTTGCAAATCCTGGCTGGGGTAGTGTAAAGACCTGCAATCGCTCTTGGTTTTTCAGTTTCCATTGAAGATTTGCGCAGTAACCTAAATTATTGAAAGTCTCAGAGTCTTCGATTTCTGGGTTTTGTAATAGCTCATAATGATGCACCGAGAACACTACGGGATGCGCCAGAGGTGTTAGCTTGTACGATCCTGCATATATTTTTGAAGCATTCTGCAAAACAATTGATTTGCGTAACACTTAAAAAAAATCTTACTTGCAAAAAATTATATATCACTTGATTATTATTTTGTCAATTGCTTTTTACATTCAACTGCAAGTCGTGAATGATGATATGAATTAAACATTCCTGGAAAGGTGTCAACGCAGTACTTAACGTATCATATGATTGACCATATGATTGTTTCATGAAGAAAAATTGAAGCATACTGGTTAACACCAAAATCAAGACTGGATATTTATATCTCATGTCTTAAAAAGATTCTATAACGAACGTTTCACGAAATGATATAGTTCGAAACAGGAAAACTTCAAGTTCGTTTTCCATCCAAGCGCCTTTTTTACTTTGTTAGTGATAGTACGACAAAGGTTTTAATGGTTCATTCCTGATTTATCGTACGGCGTTAAACTTAAACTCAAAATGAGCTTAAGAGATTCCAAAACTATTGGCGTTTTAAAGCACAAAATGTCATAATCGTGGAATTGGATAAGTATATTATGTCACCAACACGAGCAATTTCTTGTTACGTTATGTCAACCAAGTTGGCTAAACCCTGCTCACCATTTTTTCCTGATGCCAGGCAGACTGGCATTTGCTAAAACAGATTACTTTTCAGTAGCCCTTATTGCGCCAACACTTTCAACTTTTCTGAGCGACAGCGCTCCATAATATGCAACCAGTCTAAAAAACGCCCACAAAAGTTCTAAAGTGATTGACTATATAAAAATTGTCAGTAAAGCATGCAAACATATGTCGGTCCTTTTACTTAGCGCATGTTTTACATTTCGGGTACTCCAATTAATCTAATGCTGACTAAACTCCTACGTTTGGGTTTCAACTTTAATTCGAATGTAAAAATCGGATAATGAATTACACAGAAGCTTTAATTTAACATACGAATATTAGAAATACTATGGCAAAAAATATATTTTCTTCTTCTCTAAAAGCAAGAATTACTATCTCTATTGTACACCTGTGCGAGTAATATGACTAATAAAACACTTGTTTAGCAAGAACAACTTTCTCAAAACATCAGACCATCCGTAAAAGTCAAAAGATTATATCCCAAAACAAAAATCATGTTACAATAATTTTGCCATGCAAGAATTTGCATATTTTTTTTGCTAAATTATGATTCATTTTTGCTTTATCATTAAACATCAAAGAAACAGCACAGCAAAACAGAAACGGTATCGCGACGGGAATTAAATCTTTATTTTACCGAGATAAAAATTCTTCATCATGATACAAATTTCGCTATTTAAAGGGGTCCAGATCTAATAAAAGTTGTTCGTAGGCAATTCATTTTAAATGTACATTTCCGCGGAGATAAAAAATTGGTGGTTCTTATGGAGGTACGTTTTAGGATACTACTTTTTTTAGTTAATTAATTGGACAGAAATCAATTGTTTTGAATTATATTAGCCGTCAAAGACAATTATCAGCTAAAATGTTTTTCACGAAGAGTAGCCTGTGATATGCCACGCGACAAGTCTTTTTCACTGTATGGATGATGCCATGACATTTAAGAGCAGAATGCGTTGGTTCAAATGCAAGGAGATATTTAATTCGGCAGCTTATGAAATTTCAGAGATTAAAAACAGTATTCCGAGAACAACTCACAGATCAGATTTGACACTTGAGTGGTTTATTGTTAGCAATTTGCACCATTAATGTGAGAAAACCGTGAAGCAAAGCCACACTACAGCCAACATTTGTCAGCATCAATTGCTCAAATGAGCTTAAACCAAGTCAAATGATTGATATGATAAGTAATTGTGAAAAAAATGAAACATGTATTTACACATTCAATAAATGAACATCAGCACAGTCTTACCTTTTACCATTTACCCACGCAAGTCTTATAATCATAGTCATAGCCATAAGTTGGCGTCACTGAGTCATGATTTTTTTTCATGACTTCCAAACAATAAATTCGCGACCGGTTGAAGTGGTCATTCCTATGTATGACAGATTGTGATAATGGGATTTGTAGCTATGAGTCAACTTTTTACTTGCATACACACACATGAACACAATGAATATGAACGAATGAAACTACTCTTTTCATATGTCAGGTTCTTTCCATCGCAAATATTTGCTTGGCTTAGCAAAAAAAATATCATGTATCCATTGCAAGCAAGTTTGTGCCTCCAGTTCAGGCATACTCAAATGAGTTAAAATGATAAAAATGTTTACAAAAAAAAGCGAGCGACTTTGTATGTATTTTTTCATAGTCATTTACCTTTGTCACTCACTCCGCTGGACAAGTTTTTTTTGTTGCTCTTTTGTTTGGTCACGTAACATTCATAGGTATTATAGTGACTCAGAATTTGTCCGTGAACTCATTCATAGTTAGTTCTTAGACAGACAGCTTCTCGGACAGGACAATTTTTTTCCTGAGATCCCGAGCTAGCTGGATACGGAAGCTTTTCACAGCATTTTGGTTCATTTGAGTTTAGTAGTGCAGTAGGATACATTTTTTTGAAAGTTTTAGTTCTTAATTTATACGCCTACGAAAGGTAATTAAAGCGACAAACTATCGGTCAGGGCGGTGCACTATGCCAACGCTGACACTTGTCTGGTTTTTCGTTGGCACATGTTTCTTTTAAAAGGAAATACAGTTCTTGTTTGGCAATATAATTTCAACATGGATCAATTTTGTGGGTCCAAGTTTTGGGTAAGTCTATATCCCGATTCAAAGATTTAAGAAAAAAAATTCCTAAAATATTACGTTCTATTTGAATTATGTGTTATCGTTTCAAAAATCATTTGAGCTTTGAACAAAGATAGCACGACGAACTCAGGATTTAGTTAGGGTTTACAATGCAATATAAAATTTTGTCGAATTTTATTAAACTAAAATGGTAGGCGCAATCGCAAAAAGTGCGCGTAGGATATAAATTAGTTACATATGGCCGGCTAAATGAATTTGTATTTTATGAATTTGTTTTATGCAAATTTCAATTTTTAAAATAATAGGACCCTGACATCACATGGGACACAACCAATCCTGACTTCACACCATGCTTCGAGCGCACAGTATTAGGCCTTGTGCCATGTCTCTATCTCTGGATTTTCTGCCTCTTAGACATTTACTTAAGTTACACTTCCACATCCAGAGAAATCCCATGGAGTCCTTTAAACACAGCCAAACTTGGACTGACAACTGCATTAGTAGTGCTGGAAACTGGATTTATTGTCGTGTACAGAATCATATTGACAGTGAACTACCCCGTTGATCTCTATGTGCCAGCAATCCGAGCTACTACAATTGTACGGTTAAGCATAACGGAGCAAGTAATTTTACCAAATGGAATTTAAATTTAACCAAGACATAACTCGTTCTGATTGATACAGATTTTATCTGCCGTACTTCTACTTTATTCGAAAGCAAAAGGAGTACGATCCTCTGGTGTTCAGTTTATATTCTGGTTCTTATTTTCCCTCACACAAGCAATTCGTTTTCGAACCGTGATAACTAAAAGTGGTGACAATGAGGACCCAATGTACGCTTTAGACCCGATTGTGTATGTCATGGAAATTGTCTATTTTCCGGTGGTTTTAGGGCAACTCTTTCTCCACTGCTGGAGTGATGTCGCTCCCATTTACCAGCAAAATGACTACGAAGTAAAATCTAAAGTAAGTGACAGCTTACAGTACTGTACACAGTTGTACTAAAAATGACATGACCTAACATTATTTTTTGGGCTTAGAATACCTGTCCAGAACAATCGGCTTCATTCCTTTCTCGCGTAATTTTCGAATGGTTCACAAGTTTTGCATGGAAGGGCTTTAAGAAACCTTTGGAGGTCCCCGACCTGTGGCCATTGAACTATGAAGATCTCTCTAGAAATATCGCTCCTATCTTCGACCGCCATTGGCCTGGAGATCTGAACAGGGGAGCTGATAAAAAAGAAGCTATATTTGTATCCCCAAAATGTCAACAAAGCAATGGAGCTGTGTCACATTCTCTTGAATCAACCTCAGAAAAATCAGGGAAGAAAGAACTGCGACTGTTTCGAACAATTCTGAACTGTTTTGGGGTTCAATACTTCACCGGATTTTTCCTTCGAAGTTTCACAGATATAACGTTATTTATATCCCCAGTAATTTTGAGGTACGACTTATTTTACGGGTGAAAAAAATACGAATTTAATATTTCTGGTTTAATTTTGTCTGAAATCTAAACTATTTAGTCTTCTCATCAACTTTGCTGATTCTGATGAGCCACAATGGAAAGGAATTTTGTATGCCGTGATACTCTTCACATGTGCATTCATTGGAACATTATTCAATACAAGTGGGAATTATCTTTTTTACCTTTCCGGTATGCGTGCAAAATCAGCACTGATCAGTGCTGTGTACAGGAAATCTTTGCTTCTATCAAATTCCGCAAAACGAGGTATGGTCATTAAAAAGTGTTTAGTCATTGTCAAAAATTCTACGGTTCCTTTTGCATTATACGCGTTTTTGCGAATTTTAATCAAGCCGAGTCCATGGGAGAAATATCGAATCACATGGCGGTGGATATTCAACACATTACGGATGTTGTTCAATTTTCGTAAATCTAATAAATATTTAATGTTTTAATTACTTACCGTCACAAACAGGACTACAGAAATTTCAAGTCTTTATTGAAATATCAGGTACCAAATGTTTAGCAGCCCAGTTATTATGGCAGTTGCCCTTTACTTTTTGTGGACCATATTGGGACCATCAGCTTTGGCCGGTGAGGAACTAAACAAATTTCTTAAAAAACGCTTCCTATTTTTTGCTGAATTATTTTTCTTCGTCCAAATTTTATAGGTGTGGTTGTGATGCTCATTTGTCTCCCTGTGAATGGTTACCTTGCATCCAAACTTAGGACACTTCACAGAGAACAAATGTTGAATAAAGACAAGCGAATCAAGTTGATGAATGAAATTCTAAACGGAATCAAAGTTCTCAAGCTATATGCTTGGGAGCCCAGTTTTGAAAACCAAGTGATGAAAATCAGGAAAGGAGAGATTGGGATTCTAAAGAAGATAGCGTATCTTACCGCATTTTCCAATTTTTTGTGGATGTAAGGGAAAATAATACGTTTTTGTAAATTAAAATTAAAAAAGGGGAAAAGAGCTGTATTTTAATTGCAAAACGTTTTTAGGTGTTCTCCTTTCCTAGTGGCAATTTGTAGCTTCGGTAGTTACGTGTTTTCCGATAGTTCTCACGTTTTAGATGCCAACACCGCATTTGTGTCTCTAGCTTTGTTTAATATCATGAGTCATCCTCTCTCATTCTTGGTAAAGCACTTAATTGATAGCAATTGCAAAATCCATTACGGGTCCAACGTATTTGATAACTGTCTAATCCTAATTTAATTAATGCATTTAGCCCTTGCTAATCGCCGGATTTGTACGAGCCTCCGTTGCTATGAACAGATTGAATAAATACATGAATGCAGAGGAACTTCTGGACCAAATTACTAAGGATAATGAGGGTTTAAAAATAACTGATAAATTTTTTGGTTTCCTTCAAGACGGACTAAAAATAATTTTGAATTAATTTTGTTTAAAGAAAATCCTGTCATAATTGAGAACGCCAGCTTCAAACGGGAAGAGAATGGGATGGAGACTCTGAAAAATATCGACTTTGTTGCAAAAGACGGTGAACTTGTGGCAATTGTTGGTGTAGTAGGTTGCGGTAAATCTAGCTTACTCTCCTCACTTTTGAATGAACTGATTATGACAACTGGGAGGGCTAATGTCAGAGTAAGCCACCTTCCCTTCTTGTTTGTATATATGAACAGCAAAAAACATATTAAGTGGTAACGAGCATTTTCCATATCTTTATCCTTAGGGCAGTGTTGCATACGTTGCCCAACAATCTTGGATACAAAATGCAACATTAAGGTTTTGTTCTACATATTTTTAAAGCCTCATTCACACCGTAAAAAATATCTACGCAGTGTTTACAACTTACTATGGCAATTTTTTCCCAGAGACAACGTATTGTTTGGAAAGCCCTTCGATGCTAGAAAGTATGACAAAGTCATTGAAGCATGCGCATTGAAACCTGATCTTGAAATGTTACCAGCGGGTAATCTTAACTTGCATGGAAGTGCTTGCGATGCTTTATCTTAAGGTATGCCACACATTTCCATTGTTGCTCTTTTTATTTCCAGGAGACAAAACGGAAATCGGAGAAAAGGGAATTAACTTGAGTGGCGGTCAAAAAGCGAGGGTAGCACTGGCAAGAGCTGTGTATAGTAATGCCGATGTCTACTTAATGGACGACCCATTGTCAGGTAAAACTTTTTTCGTGCAATGAAATCAAATAAAGATCGAACTTTCATTAATATAATTAAACCAAGTTTTGGTTGCCGAAGCTGTCGACGCTCATGTCGGAAAGCATATCTTTGAGAAAGTGCTTGGTCCAAAGGGATGCCTACGAAGAAAGACCAGACTACTGGTCACACATGGAGTCATTTATCTACCCCATATGGACAACATTTATGTTTTGTCTGATGGTAGAATAAGTGAATCTGGAACATACCACCAACTTCTAAATAAACAAGGACAGTTCTCCGAATTCCTTAAGCAGCACCTAACAACGGGAAACACTGAGGAGTTGGAAGGCAGTGAATTAAAAGATGACTTGAAAAATATTCTTGGGGATTTAAGTCCAATTAAATCACTGAGAAAGCGATTGGTATCCGAATCAGAAAGTGAATTCTCAAATGCTGAGTCAGTTTCTGGGCGCAGGAGTCGACATTCTGGATCAGTTACTGTAAGTAAGCAAGCTGTGCTACACTACTTCGGTAGAACAAATTGAAGATCATGTAAACCCTTTCATTCATGCAGTCCCTAAATGAGCAGCATAAAACAAGCAAAGTTTCACTTGAAAAAGATAAGCTCATCGAAGAAGAAAAAGCGGAAAAGGATGGAGTAAAAACATCCGTATATCTCGACTACATTAGAGCTGCAGGATGGGGAACAGTTGCAACCACTTTGGGGCTGTATGTGGTCTTCCAAGGATTTTCGGTGAGCGCCAACATGTGGCTATCAGAGTGGACTAACCTTCCAATTATAAACGGAACACAAGATGCTGATCAAAGAAACTTTTACATTGGAATTTATGGTGCATTGGGAAGTTTACAAGGTACGACTTAAATAAATTGAAAAAAGATCGAACATCGAAAGTCGTTCATATCAATAATCCTTTGCAAAATGTAGTCATAATCTCGTGCCACATGTTTTCCAGCAATCTCAATCCTTTTTGGAACTATGGCCATGGCATTGGGCGCAGTCACTTCCGCAAATGTGCTCCATTTGGAAATGCTGAAAAGGGTTTTACGAGCACCATTAGCCTTTTTTGACGTGAGAAGTCTCGATTTATTGCCGAAAAGTAAAGAACTTCCCGATTAAATCCATTGAAGTAGGAAATTTTTTGTTCCAGGTTACCCCAATTGGTCGGATCATAAATCGCTTTACGAAGGACATCGACTCAATGGACACAATTCTTCCCTTGTACCTTCGTCACTTGCTCAACAGCATTTTTAATGTATTCAATTTATTGCATGGCACATAATTTTTAGCAAAATTTGCTAATTACATTTACTATCACAGGTAATCGCTGTGATTATTGTCATCAGTGTGCCTTATGACAAGTTTTGCATCAATTTGTGCTAACAGGTAAAACATAAACCGGATGTGAAAACAAATTGGAACGAAATGAACATTTTGTAACTTTATTCCATTAGATGGCTGCAAGTACGATTGGAAACGCTGGGAAGCGCTGTCGTCTTCTTCGCTGCTTTATTCGCAGTTTTAGGAAGGGAAACCTTAAGTGCGGGAATTGTTGGTTTGTCTGTTTCCTACGCCCTTCAGGTCACTTCAGCCTTAATTTTGGTTGTTCAGTTGACTTCAGATGTGGAAACTAATATCGTTGCTGTAGAACGTCTCAAGGAGTACAGTGAAATTCCACAGGTCCATAAGCGATAGAGGAGCCTAAATAAATTTTAATTTAATTTAAGCAAAGTTGTTTAATAATTTCAGGAAGCTCCATGGGAAGTTCGACTTTGTAAGCCGAATAAATTGTGGCCAGAATCTGGGGAAATTGTTTTCAACCAGTACAAAACCCGTTATCGACCAGGTTTGGATTTGGTCTTGAAAAACGTAACATGTAAAATAAAACCAGGAGAAAAGGTAAACGGTAAACACGGTAATTCCTTATACATGAAAAAACAACTTCGTTTTTGAAACAAATCATGTTTATGTTTCAGGTTGGCATTGTCGGCAGAACTGGAGCAGGTAAAATATTATATGCATTCAAAATTGCATAATAAATATGGCGGGTTGGTACTTGAAACTCATGTCAATAATAATTACGTAGGTAAAAGTTCCATGACTTTAGCTCTTTTCCGAATTGTGGAAGCTGCTGGCGGGTCGATCACAATCGACGGGAAGGATATATCAAGACTCGGTTTGCATGACTTACGAGGGCGCATTACAATAATTCCCCAAGACCCAGTCCTTTTCTCAGGTATGACAAGACTCACAAGACAACAAATGTCTTTCCGAATTTCCGCAAAAGTATTAAAAAACTCATGTTATTTCAAATAGGTACTCTACGCATAAATCTGGATCCATTTGAGACTCAATCCGATGAAACGTTATACCACGCATTAGAACTCGCCCACTTAAGAAATTTTGTCAGCACTTTACCTGGAGGACTGGATTATGAAATTGCTGAAGGAGGCGAAAACTTAAGGTTTTATTGATTTTCACATTTCCAACTTTTTACGAATTAGATAAGACGCTTCAAAATAAATTGCTTTTAGTGTTGGCCAACGTCAGCTAGTTTGCCTTGCGAGAGCTCTTCTTCGAAAAACAAAGATTTTAGTGTTGGATGAAGCAACAGCCGCAGTGGATTTAGACACGGACGACCTGATACAGCGAACAATTAAAAAAGAATTTAAGGATTCAACCATCATAACAATCGCTCATGTAATGTGGCAATAATTTGTTTGTTCATTTATCAGGCTAATAATAATAATCATCTCGTGTGTTAATTTTTTATAGCGTCTCAACACCATCATGGACTCTGATCGTGTCATCGTTTTAGATAAAGGTGAAATCCGGGAATTTGATACACCTCAGAAATTACTTGTGGACGAGAATTCAATTTTCAGCAGTATGGCTAGCGAAGCTGGTATTACAAATCAATCTATGAAGGTAACAAGTACAGCAAATGCGGAATAAAGGCATCCAGAAGTTTTTGGTTTAAACAATTTTTTATTACTTTTTGACTCAAATTATTAACATGCATTTCGAATAATTCGACCATACTCAATAAATTCTTAATAAACTGTTAGTCTAACAACGTCATTTCGGCAGTAGTATTAACAATAGCATGACAAATTGATATGAACATTGTATCATCCACAACAAAGTCCCCCACCATGAAGCCAATACGTGGACAAGATTCAATCATTTTCCTTTCAAGTTTCTTTTGGCGAAGCTTACTCCTCCATAACAAATGGAAATGATTGGTTCGATCGTATGGCAAAACAGCCATGGAGCAAACTACAGCTACAACACCAACAATTAAAAACTACCAATTAAAACAGGGATGGCTATCAATATAATGACAACGTTCCCTGGAAGTTTATCAGACTTAACTACAACACCGTACAGAGCACTACTTGCAACAAAGACGACAATCATAACAACATTAAGAAAGAAATTTTTTGATATAGTTGTAGCCGTAAGGACGAGGATTTGAAGAGAACGGAACCGAATGTAACATTTTGCAAATTTTCCGTTGAATGCTATTAATTCAGAGGCAAATTCATGGTCTCTCAGTTTTACGGTTGGTTGCGTGATTTTACATAGTTTCATAGTGCCGTCGAGGATTACAAAGACTACAAAAATGAATGTGAGCACAATGCCCGCCCCATATATCGTAACACTGCTGTAGAGGATGGCCAATAAAAGTTTCCATCGAATCGGGACATGATTTCCATGCCCCACTGTTACCTGTACAGGATCGACACGAGTGAGCAACGGGAAAGCAAATGAAAGTAGAGGAAACGAAGCAAATGCAAGTGTAGGACCCCACATTATTAGATCCCAAATTGAGATTGTTTTTAAATATTTTGTCATAAACTCCACTCGACTTGTCTGTGTCAGTAAGAAGATACACTCATTGGCACATATATTTGCCATGTAGATTGTCTGTAGAGAGATAAGTGTTATGCAAATCACAAACAAGTTGATCCTTATTTGAGTTGAGGGTTTGTATTGATCCGCAGACCAGTTGAATATCAGATAGAAATTGCGAAAAATACAGAGAAGCAGAAAACATATCATGAGTGGTATCATAGTTCCTCTTAGAATTTTGTGGAATGGGTGATAATAAATTTTGCTGGGTTTTACTACATTCCAATGAAGGTCTGGTGTGAAAGGGACAGGGACTAATTTCTCAATCCGGAAAAGCATTCGAAAACATGCTAACGTGACTGCCATTTCGATTGCCTTTCAAAAATTCAAAGCTTTAATATAAAGCAGTTAAAATTCAAGGAACCTAACGACTGACAGGTTTAAACTTTTCTGCGATGGTAGCATTTACACGCCCAAGGCTTTAGGTGCATTTTATATCACAAATCAATTTTTCTTTTTCAAAATATTTATCCAGACAATTTAACTATGTGAATATTGTAAAGGCATTTTTTTCTTGTAAACTTTATTTCTTTGTGTGTTTTCGTTTTAAACAAAAAGGTGCATGTCAGTTTACTTCACATGCATAATCGTGTGAAGATTTCTTGGGAAACAAAAAAAAATTCTGGACAGAATTACGAAAACAGTCACATGACACTTGCCGAAATATTTTCCATGTAGTTATATGCCTAAAGTCATTGAGTACCGAGATTTGCATTTTTAAATCCAACACGAATTATGAAAATCTTCGTTGCAACGCAAACAAAATCAGTCCTTGTAAAAATGACAAGCATCTTAAACAGTTTTTAATTTTTAAGGTTGCACGAGTAAAACTTCGGGTACATTTATGGCATGTAGTCGGACTTATTTAGTCTCACCATATCAACATTATACTAAATGTACTATGCACGAAATCAACAAGAAACAGAGGCGTAGAAGCTTTCAAAAACAGCTTATTGTTTTACCGTCATTTTTTGGGACATGCGAAACTTCTGCTTGCATTTTCCAAATCTAAAAGGGTTTTGGCAAATAACACAATCACATCTAAAACATTTGCTAACTTTGCTCTGTTTGAATAAATATAATTTCGCTAAGGCAGAATATAAGCTCGTACGTCAATTACAGTCCAAGTTATTTGTATTCAAATTCAGCATAGTTGAGAGACATAATCTGCTCCTACTTAAATGGATACATTTATATCCATAACGATTCATTCGGTCGACGTGCTCGTCTGCAAAATCACACTTTGGGTTTCCGAATTTCGTCAAAATCAGAATGTATTTAGGCTTACAAACACTGGAAATTCTAATGACTTTGGATTTTATTTGTCCTTCTGACTGTTTGTCTTATTTCAATTGATTTTATTGATTATTAGACGATTCAGTTTCTCCATTGCTGGATTCTAAACCTTAAATGTTCTTTGCTAAAGAATGCACAAGCGAAATGTGATAAAATACATAATAAATTGAATTACTTAAAATGAACTTTGAGTTATATTAATGCATACAACATAAAAGAATAATTTACTTAAGTAGCGTCATTTCTGCTGTTGTATTAACAATTGCGTGGCATATCTTAATAAACATGCTATCATCCAAAACAAAATCTCCTGCCATGAACCCAATTTTTGGACAAGATATGAGCATTTTCTTCTCCAGCTTCCTTTGGCGAATGCAGCTCTTCCAAAACATTTGGAAGTGGATGGTTCGATCGTACGGAATAACTGCTCATGGAGCAAAGCACCCCAGCTCCAACCACAATTGAAACGGGAATAACCACAAGAAACATTACCAAACCTCCTGGAAGGCTATTAAACCTAACCACAGTTGCATACAAGGAACTACTTGCAATTAATACAGCAATCATGAGTAAATTAAGTACAAAATTTTTTGAGACCGTTGTCACAGTCGAAATAAGTATTTGCAAGGAACGGAATTTCATATAGCTTTTTTCTAAATGATCCATTGAAGGTTAAAAATTCACAGGCAAAAACGTGATTTCGTAAATTCACAATCGGTTGCATCCTCCTGCTTAGTTTTGCGATTCCGTCAAGGATAGCCAAAAGAATGAACATTAAGGTAAGCATTACGCCCCCACCGTATACTGCAATACTACTGTAAATGATTGAGAGTGACAGCTTCCAACGGACTGGTAAATGTTCTCCATTACCCATTGTAATTTGCACAGGATCTGTTCGGGCAAACAATGGATAAGCGAACGAAAGTATTGGAAAAGAAGCCATTGCAAAAGTAGGTCCCCAAATGACGATGTCCCATATTGAAATCCTTTTCAAATAATTTGTCAACGGCTCCACTTGACTTATCTGTGTTAGTAGGAACATGCACTCACTGTCATGTAAAATGGCCATGTATACTGTATGAAGGCAGGCAAAAGTTAGGCATATTCCGTAGATGTTCATCCGTATTTGAGTTGCAGGTTTGTATAGATCCGGGGACCAGTTGAAAACTAAATAGATTATTCGAAATACACAGAGGAGGAAAAATGACAAAATTACTAGCAGCATTATTCCTCGTAACAGTTTGTGAAAAGGGTGATGATAACCTTTACTTGGTTTAACAACCATCGAATAAAGATCCACAGTGAATGGGGCAGGGACAATTTTCTCGATTAGAGACAACATACGAAAACAAGCTACTGTTACCGCCATTATTGCAGCTATCTGACTGCGAGACTAAAAGTTTTGATTTTCGAAATAATGAACTATAAGGAACCGAAGCATTGAAATTTATTATGACGTCGATGTTTCATAGCCAAGGACTTTAATTAGACGTCTGACAGTTCCGCGTGTTTGTAAACGTCATTGCTTGTTTTGGCAGTCTTGGTAACTTAAGGACCATGACTTTATTGTAAGAACTGTTGCGTTTTGTCCTATGAAGTTTAAAAGTCTGTGTTTATTTGTTGAAGCAGTTTTACACGTAAGCAATTTTAGGATTTTTCGAACCAGTTGCCGAAATTAATAATATGAGTAAGGTATAACCAGTGCAATATGAAGCAGATTTTTTGCCCAGCTTTGGGTGATAATCTTCAGGAATCATGATTATAAAAGATGGCGAGGAGTCAACACATTAATTCTGCCACTGTAGAAAAATCCTAACCGAGCAAGCATACTTTCGAATTTCAGTCTCCCTATTTTGCCCATATGTATTCAAGTGATCAATGACTTTATTCTAACGACATATGATAAACTTGTCCGAGAAACGTGACAAGCACCTTAAGCACATTTGAGTATTTCCTATAGTTGTTATGATAATTTGTTCGGCACGTCTTCGAGGCTTGTATTGTTTTCAACTTCAGACTAAAGCCTTGAAGAACCATCAAGGAAGCAATGACCGCTAAACCGCGTTTGTTTTTCAATGTGTATAGACCAAAAGCAATTCAGTTTTGTGACCTTCTTGCGGCCAAAGAAATCCTCAAGGAACTAAAATGCTTACGTCAATTACAGGACTTAGTATTTATTCGAATTTTGACTTTGGATTTGACGTAGTTTACTAATTACACAGGTTTTGCAAATTACCCACAGATACTCCTATGTTAATTTAATTGATTTGTTAATCTTTCTATGTAGGTCGTTTAAAGTGAGAGTTATTTACTCATACTGAATCAAATACAAGTAATTTTGTAGATGTTCTGTACACTTCTTCTAAACGGAAGTCATTTCTAGAATACCACTGATGGAAAAGTGCGGCATTTTTGATATTCAGCCCAATCTAATCGTCGTGTTAGGCCCTTTAGAACTGTGGATACTTTGGCGACCGAGATATCATCACTAACTTAAAGAGATTGGTTTGGTTTGTGCCTCTGGAACATTACGGTACGTACTGAAAAATTCCTTCAATTACGATGCAGGTTAAGTTATTCAGAAAAAATTAAAATAAATGTTGTGAATAAATATCGGTAGAAAAGATAATATTATGAGAGACACACTCTATCTTTTTTTGTAAATGTTGGTGTTGACACGTGTTTCTTATTTTTTAAAGGGACCTTCAAGAAATCATACGACGATAATTTTTGTTTACTTTCTGTTGGTTTTATTGATTTATTGCATTCATTATTTTTTCTTATGAAATTAAAGTCCTTGACAATGTGGGTCGAACAGACACAGCCATTGCATAACAATTACCATCAGCGATAACTTTGTCCCGCCGAAGGTGACTGCTAGTTCCAATTATTTTTTGCATGCATTTCCATGTCCACTTGTGTTCATCATTTGTCTGACCCATTTATATCTCAATCTTGTTGTAATATGTCAAAAACAATTATTTTATGTTGTCCATTACAACGCATAAGACTGGTTTTTTTGACTAGTCAACAACGTTTGTTGTATCCGCGAGTTAAGTGCAATTTGAAGAGTTGTCGAACAGTTTATTTCGATTCTGTTTGCCCAATTTCAATCGTCCTTGTAATAATGCCACAGATATTAATGTGAGAAGTATTCCTAAATGTATTATAATCACTTTGTGTTAAAGTTTGTGTGAGGTTAATATTTTGAAAACTGGATAATGTCACAGGTCCATTTAAGAAAACGATCCCTCTTCCTCTTCTTAACTCTTCCCAATATCTCCAGTAGAAGTGCGCCATACCACTCATCAAATATTTTAGTTATTTTGTTGTTCCTCATACAAACCTGTACAATGAGTACCGTCGGGAATTCTAATTCTTTCACATTATTTTTAAAAGATATGCTGCCAGCTTTTAAAAATAATTTGGAAAGTTCTGTATTAGCATTGCAGCTTCCGCTTGATACATTAACGGATTTGGATTTTTTTCTAGACTATACTCGTATGATAGTGTATTCTTCGGTTAACACTGAGCCAATTAGTAGGAGCAATTACACATGCAAATTTAGCCAACATAATATTTTTGCCATCGGTCAGTACAAAAATTCAGGGAGGAACCACCTCTTTTCGGTTTTCAACGAAGATGCCCTTTTTCCTTCGAATGTGTTCATTTTTGTCATGGGGAAGCACCAGGGTTACAATGGTCTTTTACTGGAGGAACTCAATTTACCAGCTTTGAAATTGATAGCGTTCCAAAAATCTAACGACTTTAAGTACAGCATTATTTGTAACGGCTATTGCGTTGAAGATAAACAAGGAAATAAGGAATTCTCTAACGAATTTTTGCAAACAGATATTAGCTCGCCGTTGGATTTTCACAAATCTCTATTCTATAACGCCAACCAAAGGAAAGTTCAAGCCTTGGTGTATTTAGACTCGTCAGAATACTTTCTGCAGTATAATGGAACAGAAAGAACAGCCTGTTCAAGGTTGATGTTGACATCAAAGAAGATGCGTTATTGCTTATCGGATTTGATGGTCGCGTTGTATCTTGCGGAAGTACACAATATCTCAATAGAAATTGTTAGTCGTGTTATAGACTCAGAATTTAATTCATTTAACAATACTTATTTTGGGCAATATTTGATTTCGTCGTCGTTTCATCTTGATTATGGATCGTTTCCACGATACAAATTAAGTGGCTTTGTGTACAGCCTTAACAACAACTGGTACGCATTGTACTGCAGCACAACAACAAAAGGACAAGGCCAAACAATGGTACGCTTTCCAAAACAAATACATTGTTTCCGTTGTTTTTTACTCTCAAGCCGACACTCAAATGTAGCGCGTTTCAATTACTCTTAACTTAACTATTTCTTTCTTACACCTCAATATAATTGAAAACGCGGGCTTTGCATGAAACTTGAGTAAATGCAGGAATGAATTTATCGTTTTTGAATACTTCATAACTTTCGAAATGTCATTCATCAAAGTATTGATACAACTGTATTTTGGGTTGCGTTGATCAATACTTATTTATTTTTTGATTAATGGAATCTTCAAAATCTATCTGATTCGTTACTTTGATAGGTTAAAGCGCCTTTCAATCCCGATTGAGCGTAAAATTACATTGGTCGCACTTTTAAGAATATTCGATTCAGATTTTGTATGCATCTACCTCACCAGAAATTGAGGTTAGTCAATCGTTTATGAAAATGTGAGGAAGAAACGTGCCTTTTGGTAAATTTCGTGACATAAAACCGTCTTCCTCCTTTGTTCAACCGACTCCGGCCTAATTTGATTATCAGCTCCAGAATTTGGCCAAATAATTTTACCTTTAAACTTACACTTACTTTAACATGGCTTGAAGTTGACTTTGATGAAATAATATGAAATAGTGTATTTTTTGGAAAGCATTATTAATTTATAAATCTATTTTAAAAGTCAATGTGGATATCTCCATTTCAACGTACAACTTGGACTGTCACGTTTGTGTCTGCCATAGTATTCATCGGATTGTACACATTCCTTATGAAGAAAGGAAAGACGATCGTCGTAATCAACCATGCCATTTTCAAAACAGTAGCAGCGTTCACAAGACAAGACGTTTCTTTCGTTGCAAAGAAGGAAACAAAGTTCATAATTCTTTCGACTGTTGTGTTGGCTGCCTTCCTCTGCCAACTTTACGAAGGCAACTTGACCAGCATTGTTTCCATCCCAACACTACCAAAAACATACAAAACCATAAAAGAAATGCTGAGAGACCACGTAAAAATAGTTTGGTTGCCTTACCTTTCCACTGAGAGACCCTTCAATGTATTTCACGAATTTTTCTCAAGACAAGGAATCCTCAACATCGTGAACAGTAGTTTCATAGAGGTTTCCACGAAGGTACAAAATTTTTCTGAGAAAGCCACCGTCGAATCTGAATATATTGTGAAGAGAGCAGCAACAATCATACAACAATCGCGATTATCTACCACAAAAACAGAGATATTGATGGCCATCAATTCAATGAACTCAAAAATGTACAAAAATTATCAATGCAACCACGTTCCAGAGGCCATGAGGGAGAACGTCTTCTTTTGGGAAATTTACACTGTAAACCGTGAATGGATGATGCGAACTTTCTCCTGGATTAAGGCGAATGGGCTAATGGAGCAGACCGAAAAATGGGCTATGTGGGCGTACAAACTTTCAAGTGGGTATGACATGGATGTAGACAAGGGCGGTGGAAATAGCAATGATATTGATATGAATACTTTGCGACCCATATTCCTTATGTGGATTGTATTAAATATGGTGGGGTTTGTTGTATTCATTTTAGAGAAATTGTGGGTTGTTAAAAGACAATCGTTCCATTAGTATTCATTATAATTTATTGCAATTCCAAGAAATACATTTTTCTTCCTTCAAGGAGCAATTAACATAGTTAATAGTGTCGTAAATATCTAGGTAGTCAGAGAGCTCTTACAGACATAAATAATAACCTGCATTTTGCTTAGGTACTTCATGCATTCACATCTATAAATAAAATTGCAGTAGTTAGGTGAATTGGCATGTGAAGGCTCTTTGTTGTTAGCAACAGCTCTATGACCCGCAATTCACCGAAAAACTAGCCAGAACATTTCAAACCTGGTAGCAACATTAAACTTATATCACCTAGAAACCTAATTACGTTGGTAATCAAGCCATTTAGCGGCAACAAAGAAGATATTTAATGGAAAGGATAATTAAAGTACAGGTCCAGCAGAATGTATCAGTAGATCTGTATATATTGTATACTCCTGTATTAAATTGCTTAAGGCGAATCCTAGTTTTCCCACATTTTAAGAAGGTGTCACATTGGCCCTCATTAACTAAAAAGCTCTTTGTAGATTTTCTGCGTGAACTTAATTCATCCTTGAACAATACAAATAGGTATTTAATATAAATATACTTATGGAAATGTAATGATGCAATCAGTAATAAAATCAAAGGTGACTTTGAAGAAAGTGATGGTAGTCGACGTTGTCATAAAGTAGAAACGACCAACTTTCACCTTGAGTGTGGGACAGGACATTAAAATCCGACGAAAATTCTTGTGCCTTGTACGGCTCCATGAATCAATGAAGCTCACAGCTATGTCAAACATTTCCGCTCCTATTGTTAAAAACCTACAAAGAAATGAATGATTAATATTTAACTTTAGCAACACAAAACGAGTATTGCGCTTACGAATAATTATATTCATAAATTTCTTACGCGTATGCACAAGTTGTCAGATCGATCACGCCAATAGGATACGTCAGAATTCCAGGAAATTCGTCAACAAAAACACGATTCATGCTCCGAATCAGGACATAACCAGTTGGAATCAAACCTTTGTGATAAACAGTAACCAATTTAAATTATTGTCAAAATTCT
>JAHZMX010001296.1:0-15992 GCA_027743895.1 Seira musarum | reverse complement strand
AAAATGAAGAAAGTGTGCCGAATGTACAAGAGCATGACAACATGAACATGTAAGTAAACTTCCCTTGTCATGAGTCATGTGCTTGCTTACCTAAATGGAAAAAACAAAAAATGAGGAATTGACTTTTTGTCCTTTTGTATTCCATGCTGATAATTTGACTAAATCGGGAATTTTAAATATTTTATCGGATTAGCAAAAAAACATTTAGTAATTTAGTTTTAACCAACAACACTTTCAATAAATTCTCGTGGTTAGGATCCACGTACAAAATGTTTTCAATGTCATTGATTGAACTAGGACAAGTACTTCACGTCTCGTTTTTCGCACTTGTAACCTCAAATTCCAACCCAAAGACCCAATCATGGTACACGTACCAAAAAGTAAAAAGTCAAGTCCAGCGTTTTTTTTTATCGCTGACTATTACGTTGCAAAAACTACTCTGACCTTGATCGATCCTCTGACAATTTGTATTATTGTAATTGTAACCAATTTCTGAAAACTGCTTTCCCCAAACTCTCAACCAATTGAGCCAATATTGGCACAAATGGAAACATTTAAAGTGACCCAACGACTTTTTACACCTCGAATGTGCCTAGAGCTATTCGATACTAGCCGTCCTTGCCAAAAACCACTATTGTCTTCAAGTTAATAAAAAGCGTTTTCGCACAAAAAAAAAAATCACAAATTGCTCCCAATTTCCACCCCAAGAGTAAATTGGTCCGAGTTTTGGTTTGACCGAAAAAGGATTTTAATTAGTAAGTTGGAAAAACAATTGTAAAACTGCAGTTATCTATTATTTTTGGCACACCTTCAATTCAAGTCCATTTTCCTTCTTTCCTCTCGATTATGTGCCAGGTTTTGCTTTCTTTCCCGCAAAGTATTCCATCTTTTAATTCTATACACTCTCAAATTGCATTGGAAAAGTAGCAAATACTACTACTATTTTTTTTATTGTAGGGAGCATTCATGGGAAAAAGGATTCTCTCTTTCTCTTCGTTTTGCTCTCTCCAAATTAAATTCTTTGTGAATGTGGTCACGCAGAATAGAATCCAACTGACCGAAAAAGGATTTTAATTAGTAAGTTGGAAAAACAATTGTAAAACTGCAGTTATCTATTATTTTTGGCACACCTTCAATTCAACTCCATTTTCCTTCTTTCCTCTCGATTATGTGCCAGGTTTTGCTCTCTTTCCCGCAAAGTATTCCATCTTTTAATTCTATACACTCTCAAATTGCATTGGAAAAGTAAGAAATACTACTACTATTTTTTTATTGTAGGAAGCATTCATGGGAAAAAGGATTCTCTCTTTCTCTTCGTTTTGCTCTCTCCAAATTAAATTCTTTGTGAATGTGGTCACGCAGAATAGAATCCAACAACAAAAAAGTTTTTTTTCTCTCTCCTTTTCTTTTCCCATTGTTCTCCGTTTGGTAAAGTTACAAAATCTGCGGAGGAGAAGAGGATCGATATGAGTACCTACGTAAAATGCTCCTACTAGAACCATTCTTCGACTGCCTCCTCTAATTGTGATTCATATTTCACACTCTATTCGAAACCTTTCAAATACCTCGAGCGCGATGCGGTTTTTATGCGGAAAACGAAAGCTTTTATCACGTACTGTGCACACTTACTCCTATTTTCTATATAAATTCATTTTATGTTTGGGGAATAATAATTCTAACACTTTTCCTTCTTTCCTAAAAAAAATAAATGGTAGGGTAAAAAAAAACAATTCAGCGCCATTGACCACATTACGAAATCCTGTTCTTCTTCACATCACATCCTCCTAGTAGCAATTCACAATTCGCAATCCCTCTTCCCTCCTTTCGGACCAATAAAATAGAGAAAAATAGAGCTTACGAAAGAATAGATATCGAAATGATAGGAAATTGCAGAACTATTTATTTTACAATTTGCATTCCCTGAACTGGGATGGACCCTGACGAAGTTGTAGCAATAGCGCTGATGGTATCTCTAAATCTTCCTCCTTCGCCCTACTTTTTTTTTGGATACTCCGAAAATAGTCCGTCAAATTAATCTCTGCTAACCTTGAAAAAAAAATTGCTTCAGAGTTTTTGCAGAAAATAGAACAAACAACTTAAACAGTTTTTTTTTCATGCTCCATCAAACAGAAAAGAATGGAAATTGTGCGATGATGACGGGGTTGATAGCCTTTTCCCCTTGTACCAGCTTGAGTCTAACGAGCCCGTATTTAAAAAGAAGGAAAAAACTCTCAACTCATTCAGGACAGGAGTCTTTTGGCGGAGGAGATGGAGAAAGCCTTCTTATTTTAGTCCTTGCTGGTATTATGTATGGTTTAATGAGAAAACGTCATGCTGCTTTTGGCCATGTGGGGTAAACAAGTTTTTATGTTCCCCTCTTTAAGTTTTTTGAGAGGAAGCTTGCCAAAACTACGAAAGATCTTTTTTTTACAAGAAAATCACCTAAAAATATTTGTAAATACTTAATATGCGCATTATGTACTGTGTCTCCCCAGTGTTTTCCTTTCATTTAAAACTTTTCTCCTCCTCCTTTCTAGAAAAAAAAAGTTTTGCTTTGGCTCCGTCATCGTCGTCACCATTTAAAAAAAGTGAAATGTTAAACTATAAAAATCAAAGAAGGCAACAAAAAAGTTGGCTTTTTAGACCCCCATAATTCTCAAGTCTTTAACATTTCAGGGTCGTTTCACGGAGAAAATACAAATAACATCGTCCTATTACTTGGGACTTGGGATGTCTTTGACTTCTCCCCTGTGGCGATGTACAAATTTTTCTAAACGGAATCCGCCTCATCATTTCCTCCAGAAGTGCATTATATTATGCCTATAAGGGAAAGTAAAGTTTCTGTTGCATTGAATGGATGAATAAGTTGTCATTGTCATGAAATTAGGATTCCTTTCTTGGAACTCTATCACTCATCCACTTTTTTCATTTCCTCTCAAGTCACACAGTCCCATCCCATCCTTAAAACATTTTTTTTTCTAAGCAAATTGCGAAAGATAAAAGGAATGGGATGACATAAGAGTCCCTGAAAAAAAACCGCTTTTTTATTATCAAGCCTTGGGAAAGAGGATGAGGATACTGCCACTGTTGCAATCAACTATTTTTCTTTTTGTCTGTGGACATGAAGGAGACAGTAACAGCAGCAGCAGCAGTAGCAGCAGCGTGATGCTTTTATTAAAGCATTAAAGAAATCTATAAGTAAGTTCATTGTTATTCTATAAGATATGCAAAAGGAACTCGACCAGGGAAAAAAAAATGTTGGTTTTGGCTTCGCTTGCCATTCGGATAATGTAGGGCAGGGGGAAAAGTTTCCGCCTTTCCCGATCCTCCCACAAAGCCAGCCAAACAACATGATCATCATCATCATGATCGTGATCATCATCAGCATCGTGGTCGTCATCGTCATCTTCCTCAGAGAGGGACAGAAAATTCGAAAAAATATATGGCGGTATCCCTCCAAGTCAAGTCCACTGAATAAGCATTAAGTATGCACACTGGCACAACAGACGAACAAGCGCAATACATGGAAAATAGCTGGCCCAAAGCTATAATCATTCTTTCTGGCAGGAATTCCAATGAAAACGACTTTCGTTTGTGAGAGTCAAGTCAAGGAACGAGAAAATGTCGTTGTTGCTTTTAATGAAAACTGATAATATGACGATACGATAGAAAGGACAATACAAAAGCGATTGTTTTGTCTCAGAGGAGAAAACAAAATCGCAACATGATACAAAAAAGCCAAGCCAGCAAGCACAAATACATCCAACACTGTTACACAATACGAAAGTGTGGACTACTAGTAAACTAGAACTAGAGCAACCAAAAAGTTCTCTTTTTTTGCAAATCCATCCTGTTTCGCAATATTATTGTATTGCATAGCACCCACAACACTGCTGGAGGAGAAGGAGAACTCCGAATTTTTGCATCCTATTGTTCCACAGCTTGAGTCAGAGTCACTCTTTGGAAACAAAGAGAGTGGTTTAAATTTTCAATAAAATATTCTATAGATGCCATAAAGTCTGTGACTTACTGGGAAAACAAAACAAAATCATTTCAAGACTTTTCGAGCTACTAGCTATGATTTTTTATGAAAGTTGAAGAAATATCGTTTCTGGAGTATTTTCAAATATTATTTGAAAAATTCTTCACGGCATCCATACTGCTTAATCTAAGAATTGATAAGTTTATAAAATCTATTTTCAAATATATTTTTTGACGTTGAGCTTTTTGCATTTGCACCGGCTAATACGACGTAATTTAAAGTTGGGTACAACTATAATACTTTGGAATATCTCAAAAAATGAGAAAATGCCCAGAATCGCTAAATCTTTGACCATCCTTCTATTATTCCAATTTTCATGCTCAACATTTCAGAAATGTTGATCTGATATACCTATGAGTCATGTTATGATTATAAATGTAAAATAGAGTATTTGATGCGAAAAACGATGCCAGCATGATAAGCAAATATATTTATGCACGACTTACTTTTTTTTGCAAATTGCTAACACAATTTATGCACACTCACAATTATATTCTCCTACAGACTTGGCTTGGCTAGGTCTGGACTTGTCCTATTCCTATTCAATCCCTTTTTCTTCTTCTTAAGAAAGTGGAAATACATAAAAACGAATCGTTCCCGCTCGCTCACAGTTGTTGTTTTTTGTCTTTCTGTCTCTCTCTCCAATCGGATGTTAACACGACTGTTTTAATGCTAACAAAACAGAGCGGAGCCACTTCCTTTTCTTCTGGCAGATTCACAGGATGTAATAACTTTATTTCTTTCCTTTTCCTCTTTTACGGCCGGCTCTTCAGATCCCTTTAAATATCGACACGATCATTTCTTGAGAAAACAACATTCTTATTTTACTATTCCTATTCTTCGCATTCAACAAAAAGACATTATTTTTTTTTTGCTCGATAATCTGAATCCGCCACCTACAGAATACAAAAACGACTATTTTTTTCTTCTTCCAGGAATGGATCGGGGATATAACCGTGCTCATAGACAACGCTCTTTTTTGTTTTTTCTCTGAACTCAAAATCTATCCAGGGGAGAGGCGAAAACAGGCTATTAATCGATTGTGATGTGATCACGTTACGTTACGTTACGTTCCTTTTCCTTCTTGCATCTCATTGTCACGAATAAAAATGCCTATGGACTACAACATCGACATTCCCATTTCTTGGCAAAAGCTCATTTTCAGCTTATCTTAAGAGTTGCTGTATTAAAAGAGCTTTCGATTTTCCACGAGTTTTATGAGTTTTCATAATGAGATGCTCTAGAAAGCAGCAGCAGCCTGGAGGCAGTAGTACCCTTTTTTTCTTCTGAATGTCATTCCATCAAATGCAATGGCAATGCGAACGATAACCCCCATCACTCCACTCCACTCTATCCACTACACTCCCACACATCTTCGTTTTTTTGTTTCTTTTTCATTCTATTCAAAATGGGATTGTGTAAATAGTCGGGTAAAGAAGTTTAAGCATCGATTTCATAGCCTTTATACATGAATTAGATCCTTGAGGAGATTACTCTGAGTGAGATCCTTCAAGCTCAATCGAAGGAGCAGTTGTAGAAGTTGTAATGCTTTTTTCATGCGTGAATGTGATTTTCAACCACTTTTCCAGGAACGTTAAATGCCAAGGTTTTCAGTATTCTTGGAAGCGTGATCAAAAGCAAAAGTGTTTGAGAATGATAGATAAATTTTTTTTTGTGTTTGAAGGGATTAAGTTGCTTAAATATGGAAATGTAAAGAATACTGAGAATTTAGAAGTACACTTACTGTTCGATCCTCTGGCGAGCTCGGTGAGAAAGGTCCCGACTGAAGTGATTGAAATATGCTATAAGTTGACTCTGGTGTCGAGTCTACACCGTCGTTTACAAAAACGGAACCTGTAAAAGAGGCAAAGAAAATTTATTATATTTTTTTCGGATTTATTTTGGTTTCCTGCTAATTCAAAGGAATTCATTTGATTCACCCCCACTTGCGCAAAAAAATCATAAGATGTAAATATTTTAACCTAAAGCGAAAGACGAATAACAACATCCCGTGGCTTGTGTCACCATAAGAGCCTTTTTAATCTATACCACTTCTTCAATCAATTTCCATACCGCCTCAAGCTGTGTCAGTTTTCTTCATGAAAATTCAACTCGTAATTCTTTGGAATAACATAACATCGTTTTCTAATAAAAACCTTTGGTCCTGTTGCGCAGTTCAAGCTCGTGTTACCCCATACGAATTTTTAAAGGATATTTTTTTCCAAAGGATTTTTGGGCTTAATCAATGCAATAAGTACAAGTGTAGTGTAGGTACGCATTAGCTTGGCCTTGGCCTGACTGACCAATTCACTTCCTTAATTTGGCATCGCTAAAATAAACTCAGTGTTATTTTCATTCAATTACCTTGCCATAATCAGTATTCCCCTCTCATAAGAGCCTTTTTAATCTATACCACTTCTTCAATCAATTTCCATACCGCCTCAAGCTGTGTCAGTTTTCTTCATGAAAATTCAACGAATAAACCTTTGGAATAACATAACATCGTTTTCTAATAAAAATCTTAGGTCCTGTTGCGCAGTTCAAGCTCGTGTTACCCCATACAAATTTTCAAAGGATATTTTTTTCCAAAGGATTTTTGGGTTTAACCAATGCAATAAGTACAAGTGTAGTGTAGGTACGCATTAGCTTGGCCTTGGCCTGACTGACCAATTCACTTCCTTAATTTGGCATCTCTAAAATAAACTCAGCGTTATTTTCATTCAATTACCTTGCCATAATCAGTATTCCCCTCAGCCTCAGCTACTTTTTATTAGAAAAAAAAAGTTCGGCAACTCATCCTCTTTAAATGCCAGTTCGCAGTTCATCATCATCATTGTCCTCCTACTTTCGACTTTGACTTCAACAATTTTTTTGTTCTTGGCTTTCGCTTTTCTTTCTCAAGTTGGAGCACGTGTATTCCAAGGAAGAGGACAAAGCCTAATAGGAAACCGATTTGAGCCAATGTAATTTTCAGAGGATTTTTTTCAAAGTTTTGTCATCCAAACCTAATCCTTTACTCTCATCTTTACTTTACATATATGAGAAGGAGGGAAGTTCCAGTAGTCCACGAGAAAAAAAGACAAAAAATCCTATTTTCTTGGAACACTTTCAGCAGCAGAAAAGAATAGAATATATTGTACCCACATTCTCGCCGCTTAATCCCGAATGCACCGACCAGACTGGAGAATGATATGACTATGACTATGAAAAATGTGTGTAAGCTTTGGAACAACAGATACTCCTTCTTTTTTTAAAAGAAATTTGGAATATAAAAAAGATTTCCCGTTTACTTTTCCCATTTTTTCGATGCTCTATTACGACTTTGTACGGAGTGGAGTGTAGTGCATTTTTTATTAGAAGTTTCGCCGATCCCCTATTACTCCAGCTATTTATGACCGTTACTTTCTTCCTCATTCTGTAAAAGAAGCAAAACTCACTCACTTACTCACTCAACTCCTACTTCTTCTTCACTCACGAGCTATTTTAACGAAACAATATTTCACTTGGTAAGGAAGCCTATTTTGAAATCAAAATAGCTTCAGAAAAAACTTTACTTCCATCCCGAGCTTAAGCCTTTACACAATAAAAAATGGAACGTGGCACTTCTCCCACTATTATTATTGCAGCAAAAAAGTACTAAAGTTGTCAACCAAACCAAACCAAAGCTTCAGCCTTTTTTGCTGGTACATGCATTCATACTACTACGGTGTTTGCTGATGCAGTCAACCAAAAACCTCTGTGTGTAAATTTTTTAAGGACAGGCTAACCGTCTGGAAACTGGAAAAATAGATATAATAAAAAAGAGAAGAAAAAAAAATCTTTTCAAACTGTAACAGTAGCAGCAACAGTACCCGTGTGTTACAACTTCACTTACTGATACTGTTAGGTACGTATACGTAACATAACATGAACACAATGGAAACCTTGAATGGAGTTTGGAACACACACTTTTTTTGCGAAGGCAATGAAGCTAATAAATATTATAGTCAAATAAAGAGAAAAAACTTTGCTTTTTGATGGCAAAGTTATGGAAGAAAATCCTTCACTTGTTTCTCCACTACATCGTATTCCACACTTTCTTTTCCATTCATATATAGTTTGTATAGAACTATTAAGGCTTTAATATCGGAAATTTCGGATCGTAAAAAAATCAAGTTTGCTCTCTTTAAGCCTTCGTCTTTTCTTCCACGGACTAGGAATTGGCTAGAGCTTATTGTGGGTTTGCTTAGGACTAGCATTACCTCTTTCTCCCAGATCATACTAAAGTCTAGAGTAAAGCAAGCAAGGGTAACTTACAGATCCTGAATTTTAGAAAAGGTATAAATCACAGGGTTTTCATAACCAAAAAGTAAGGACAGGAACATAAGTCATTGACTTTGCTGAGGAGTCCATAATAAATTATTTGATAAAAGTTTGTAAAAAAATGGAATTTTACTTAAATTCCTTTGCGTACCATAGATCATGGAACTGTTAAAATAGGTGTTCTTCAGTAATCATTAATGGAATCTTCTCATGGTCACATTTTAAGAAAATGCGTAAATACCACTACACCGCACCGATCCAATAAAAGTGCATGTTACAATGCGTAATATCCCTAAAACCAATATTGTTAATATCTGAATCGTTGCATCATCATATCATCATCACAGTTACAATCACAATGACAATCTCACGCTACAAGCTTCAGATGCATCTCTGATCTGAACAAAGCTGGATACATTATCATTTTTTTAACAAGAGCGTCCTCATAAAAAAGGATATCATGTAATAATATGATCATGATCATGATCATCCACAGACTAAAAAAAATTGATCCCTTGAGATAATAGGTTGCATTTTTTTTCTTTCTTCAGTGACTTTTTTTTCTCTAACAGCTAAACAAACCGCAATGCACAGCACGAGATTTTCATTTGTGATTCTGATTCCATTCACGTCCAAATCCTTATCATTACACTTACATTGTTCACTATGGCAAATAGCAAGTCTGATGGGGAAACGCAGCTTCAATTCAACTGCCACTCTCAGGAAGAGAAAGAAGAGAAAAGAGTGCAGAGCGAAGTGAAGTTACAGTTCAAATCAAATCGATGCAATGCAACGCAACGCACTTCACTTCCAGTTTCGACTTCGAACCAATAAGTTTTTTGTACTTCACATCCAGATCCAGATCGACTCAACCATAATCATTATAATGCATTTGAAAACATTCTATCCATTACAATATTTGAGAAAACTCTTGGAAAGAACGAAACTTTTTTTTAGCTTTTGCAGTTCGTCAAGCATTATAATCATATCGTTAAACTGCGTAAAAAATATTCAGAAAAACATACATCCAAAAAAATGATTTCCTTTTGTCCCTGTCTATAAATTCCACTTTAAAGTGCATAAAGCCTTGCAAATGCCACTTTCCTGAGAAACGAAAGTAAAATCCTTTTCCATTTTCTCAGGAAAAAATACGCACCAGTGATTTGCCTTCGCTTTTTTATACTTATGTCGCAATCGCAATTCCCTTCATTCCTTTTTTTATATTGCCCTTCTCCTTCGCTAACAAAGTCCAAGTCCACTACAAATACGAATACTTGCAAATTGCAATCACAACACACGCACACTACAACTACAATACAACTACAAAACACTAGGTACTCTCATAAAAAATGTGAAGTAGAAAGAAGTGGAGCCAAAATCCAAATCTACAAACAAAGCCAACTCTATTTGCTATTTCTTTTCTTCAAATTGCGATTGTGAAACAAATCTTCACAAAAAAAAAAGAAATTCCAGCAAATCTTTGCTTCACTCTCAGCAGCTTACATCTACATATTTGCATACTGTGCATATACCTATTTAAGTAGAATTTTTTTTTGAAAATCCTCTCAGATTTTTTTTTGTTTTCTTTTCCTCTCACTCTCACTAGTTCTCGGCAAAAGCACTTTGACGAAATTCCTTCAAAAACATGAAATGCAAAAAGCGCTTTTCTCCCATTCTTGCATTTTATTATTCATGATGATGATGATGTACCCCTTTTCTATTTACTTTACAGGATTGACAAAATGCTGATTTTTTCCAGGAATTGCAAAAAAAAAAACTTTATTCATGAATCTATGCAAAAATATAAGTATGTAGGTTTATCCCTGGTTCTTGAAATTGGCGAATTTACTCCCATGCACTGTGCTTCTATCATGATTCATAAACCTTCTTCTCCATCCAGGGTCAACTCAGCAGAGTTAGGAAAGCTTGCATAATATATGACAGAAAATTCCAAAAGATTTACCTACTCACAATACTTCCACTCCTGTTACAGTTACTCTATGATCATTTCGAAATATTTTCCCTCAAGAAAGTTAAAATCTCAAAGTTTTTATCTTTTCTTTGGAAGCCATAAGAAACGTACGTGGAACCGCGCGCAGGGGCATGACTTGACATACTCACTATCATTTACTGTGCATTATCTCTTATGAATATCAATAAACTTCCATTTTGCAGTTCTCAGTTACTTGTTTTAATTTTTTTCCTCTTTTCCTATTCGCCTTCTTCTTCTTCTTTACTCTCATGAAGAATATTTTTTTCGCCGGAGGAGATAAGTTTGCAGGTTGGGGGTACAGTAGTTGCAAAAGAAAAACCTCAAGTTAGGGCCAAGCCAAACTACGTAAGTAAGTACATGCTATTTAGTAACAAAGGGAGTGAGTGAGTGAGTACATTTTTCCCTCATCACATCACATCACATAACACACACAACATACAACATTTGATTCCCAGCGGACATCAACCTAACTTTGTTGGAAAATCCTGGAGCATTGAAACCGCTTTTCTCTGTGATAAAATTTATATCATGGGAAATGCGAGTGAAAAGAATGGGCTACTACTTTCTTTCCCTACCTCTGTATTTAGCACACAGGAAGAATGTATATTTTTTTGAATAATAAAAAATCTAAAATCGCAACAAGCAAGGGAAAAGTGAGTCGTTAGTCAACTTGAAGCGTTTTCGCCTGGAAGAGGTTGACCCAGATAGTGGATTGGATAGGATGCCAGGCCAGGGCAGATAAAAAATATGATTACCTACCTACTTACAACTTGCATGCATATATTTTCTTTTCAATGGATACTTCCTACTTACGCTTTCACGAGATGGAATGATGGTCATGATGATGATGATGATGATGATGAGGTTATCAGGAGGCCGAAAAAAGGTTGAATAGAAATAGTCTTAATTGCTATTCCCCATTCTACTCATGCTCCTTTTAATATTTCATGTCGGCTTCCTCCTCTAAAATGTTAATGGCTTTGTAGTACCTACTGGAATGTGAATGTGAACATGACCATCGTATAATATCATGTCATGTATGCATAACATACCTATACGCACTCAGGGTTGGGTTGGATAGGATGTGAGAATGAGGATGTGAATGTGAGAGTTAAATTATGTATACACTTTGACCGGGAAGAAGAAAGAACCACTTGAGTAAGTATGTAGGTATAGCTTATGTAGTGGTAGTGGTAGTAGTTGAAAGAAAAAGAATTTCCCTTTCAATGAAAACCATCATCCTATCTTTTCCAACACGGAAATAAAATTCCACGAGTTGAATCCACACGAAAAAAAATCTGGATGGAATAGGGTGTGGAGATTATTACTTTGAGAGGTTTTTTTTGTCCTACATTCCTTCATTATATTTTTACGGCTCGACCTCGTAGAATGCATTCATTCATTCCGGATTGGTGGACTGAAGAAGTTTTTATGCGGACAACGTGTCCTTCTTCTAGAATTGAATGTATATTTTTTTTCTTTGTATTGAGTAACCAAATGCAAATTCTCTTTTTCCAAAGAAAAAAGATTGCAAGACACTCGTGTTCATTACGCTCTCCATTTTCGGCCCTGAACAGGGATTTGTAGCAAAAGAAATTTGAATAAAAATGAATCTGAAGAAGATGAAATAAAAAAAATCTCTATTTTTTTGTTTGATCCTTACAGGAATAAAACTTAATTAAAGGAGCATAGTGAATCATGAATCTTCACCTTTTAACATTTCCACTTCACCAACAAAAAGAAAAAAATTCCGCAGTTCTCAGTTTCTTGTTCCCAACTTGAAAACTACCTAATCTGCTCATGCATGCAATCAAAATCGCCTTAAGCCCACGCCACGCTACACAACACAACCCTACATTCCCTCACTCAATCTCTTCCTTTGGTTGTTGCAATCGTCAGCTATTAATAATTTCAACAAGGCCATGCCGTACCATACGAAACTAAAGTAAACCACAGTTTCACGAAAGCTAAAACAAAAAGCCCATCTTTCTTCGAAGCCCGGATAAAGTCATTTGTACATTTGGAAAGTTGAACAAAGAAAGATTGATTTTGAACTCGGAGTGACAAGGGTAAAATTGATTGGATAAATTGAGATAGCACTATGTAACAGTGGTATCCTGCAAAACTTTTTTATTCCATTCCAGCCCAGTAGGGTGTATCGTATGTGCATGAGCAGTTAAGTTAAGACAAGAGGAGGGTAATTTATAATGTGGCTTGGTTTCGCCTGCCTATTCCCTTTTCGCCACATCCTCCCTCAGCGATTTGTTAACTCTTTTGTTTTCTTTGATTGCATCAAAAAAATATTGTGAAGCGTTTACTTCCTCCAAAAAAATCTAAATGGTGAAAATCTGCCCTGTCGCTTTTTATGATTGAGTGAGCGAATCAAAAGTGCCTAAGCAAAATGTGTGGTGTGGTGTGATGTTATGTGTTGCTTTGCGTGCAAGCACTACTAGCATCACCATTTCCATCATCATCGTCATCATCATCATCACCCCGTTGACCAAACCCACAGTATAGGGACTTTATTTGTTCACGTAATCATNGTTATGTGTTGCTTTGCGTGCAAGCCCTACTAGCATCACCATTTCCATCATCATCGTCATCATCATCATCATCACCCCGTTGACCAAACCCACAGTATAGGGACTTTATTTGTTCACGTAATCATTTTTGGCACGTCTTTCATAATAATAAGCTCGTGTACCAGTTTCCCCTCTTATTATCAATATTCATGTTCATTCATGCCGTAGTCGTGTTCATTTTCATTGTTATATAATATTTCCTCGGGGGGTTAAGACACAAAGTAGGTCTACTCACTACTCTACACTTCTACACTGGTCGTCGTGGTTTGGGTTGAAAATTGCAAAAAAGTATGTACATGCCTATGTATGTACACAAAGAATCTCCAGCTTTCATTTCCTCTCTACTCGAACATATATCAATCGCAAGCGTCATCCAGAACTGCAGGCAGTCCCCTTTTCTCCAATCCATTGGTCTCGGTTTTTATAAAATATCGATTTCACATTTGTCAAGGCATAGACCTACGCCCGTCACCCCAACATGTTCAATTTTTTTTCGCTTCTTCCTCTTCTTTTGCTTCCGTTTGAAAAAAAACTTTAGCCAAAAGGGAAGGACTATAAAAAAAGTAAAGTGAAAGTGGATAGGTCGTAGTAGTAGTTGGCAGTAGGTACTTAAGGAATCCAATATTTCGTTTAGAATGCGTGCGTTTAGGGAAAGCGGGAAAGCAGGTATTGAAAGGGTTGATAAAGGGATCTTTAGTCTTCTCTTTGGACTGATTAAATACCGGGAAAAATATTACTTTCACCCAAGACCAAGACCAAGCCAAGAGCTAGAGTCTGGGTGGTTATTTCCCGTTCCCCTTAAAAACTTGATTAAAACCTGCCCTGGTCTGGCCTGGTCTGGCTTGGCTTGACTTGGGCATGGGCAAGGCGGCTCGTAAAAATTATGGTGATGCGTGCATAAAAAGAATGCCCTTTCTCCCAGTGTGTAAGGTGGGAGTGGATGATGTGGAAGAGAACACTTTATGGGGAGAGGAAATGGACTTGTGTTATGAAAAGAGGATAAGAATATTATGAAAAAGGTGGTGAAATCAAGTCAAGTGCGGATGGAAATGGAAAAATAGTAAAAAAAAAACTGGAACAAGAGAAAAAGAGAAAATGGTGTTTATTTTGTTACGTGCCGCCACTTTAAGAGGAAATCGTTTTAGTTTGATGTGTCCACAATAAAAAAACGAAGTAGTAGTAGTAGTTGTATAGGTAGACTGTAAGCAGACGAGTCTTTTATTCCATCTTAAACTTTAATAGGAATTTATAGGGAGATAAGGATCTACATGAATCTGCGTGCGAATGTTAAGATCTTGAATTGAATGAATGAAAATCGTGTGTGATGTAATGTAAGTACTTACTTACCTTACAAGGGAAATAACTTTGTTCAAAAACTAAACTCTAATGTAATGGCTTGCGGCGTGTTAAAGTAAAACGGAAAATGTGTGATTGTGATTGTACTCCTATCGGATTTAGGTAACGTACGTACTAGGCACGTGAAAATTGCTTACGTAAGTATTCATTCATTTATGTTTTAGGAGATGTAAAAAGTTCATTCCACAATACAACAAAAAAAGAGAAAGTCGTCTCGCTTTCTTCCTCGTCGAATTTATGGTTTTGATTATTTAATTTATTTTGTAGTGGAACACTGTGAGTGGAAGTAGGACAAGAGCATGGAGCAAGAGGAAGGAGAGATAGAAGGAAAAGATACGTCTTCCGTGTAAGGAACGGAAAAAAGCAATAAATTACGGTTTAGGTATTTATTTGGGAGAAGATGACTTGAAGCACAATACAATAGCCCTTGGAGGAGGAAGTGGCATAACAAAAAAAGTAAGAATAAACATTCTAAATGGTTAATAAGAATGATGATGTTGAGTTGAATGCCGAGTAATCCACCACTTTTTTTATGGCCAATAACGGAAGAGGAATTGCTTGGTAATAGTACATTTTTATTGAAAAATAAAGAATAAGAAAAAAGTTTGCCAAAAGTATCGGCCATGACTTTGGACTTTGGAATTTGAGTGGGAGACTTTATGGATAGGAATGAATGAATAAGCAAAAGAAAAGTGCTACCCACCCACCCACATTATCATCAAAAGGTCATAAGGAATAAATAGGAATGATGGAGAAAAAAATGAGGAACTATTACGATTTACGATTCATCATTTGAAAAGCATGATGCTTTTTTCAAGGCAGTAACAGTAGCGTGAAATGAATGGATCTGATCTGAATGAGTACATGCACGTGGCTTTGACTTTTTTTGGATTACGTTCAAATGAAATCAATTTAAGGAAATCACGGGCTCGGTCATGCATCCCTCGTCGATTCCTATTTATGGCTTGTGGAGCTTCCGGGTTTTGTTTTAACGGCTCACAAGCTGCAAACGTCATTTCCTAAAGTCCAGTTGACGGTTTTTATATAAAAAACTGCGTAAGACGATGGGATCGGAATGCACAAAAAAATAAATCAAATCCTGTATGTTTGGATGGGGTTCGCTTGGTAACCCCTCCCAAATGAAAAGTCACTTAACTTATGGAAATGACATGTTTTCTAGTCCACACCAACCGACTTGACTTTAGATAAGTTGAAGCAATTTCAATCATTTGGTGAGTTGAGAGTTTGTCCGTTTGAGTTTTATTTTATTTTCTTTCTAGTCAGAAGAAATATAAAGTGTTTCCTGTTTGAGATTCCACGAGCGTAGCAGAGCACCCCGCTTGCATTTAATGCCGAACGCAGAGTGGGCAACCTAAACCAAACCACTCTGGAGTCTACTTTGTCATCTTACTTAGTTAAGATCTGCGTGAAGAAGAGAAAGAAAAAGAAAGAATCTTCTTTTTTGCACCATGCTCGGTTCAATTGACTTTCCTTTTTTCTTTTCCAACTTCCTAGGTTCGGATGCGGATGTCAACCTAGTTTATATTCCTTTTTTATTTGAATTTGATATGATGGAAGGTCCGCCGCAGGAAAGGATTCACCAGCCAACCAGACCAGGGTTTACTTTTTAAGTTTGTACTCAAAAGAAAATATGCGAACAGGAGATCGCCCAGGACTGGATCGAGATATTTTTTGTCTCCCGTTTCCCAAAAAAAGT
>JAHZMX010001295.1:0-21959 GCA_027743895.1 Seira musarum | reverse complement strand
TGCCTGCACCGACATAACTTCTCACAGGTTATACTTATATGAAAACAGCTGCCACATCCCAATCCTAAAGACATTTCGTAATGGCCAAAGTAAAGCTCTGGGGAAAGCTTTTGCCATTGTAATGTACATGATAATAACTTGGCTCGGCACATGCACGAGACTTGGGCACATGACTTTTTTTTAGTATTGTCTTTTTCTGTCAGTCTACCACCAACCAGCTTCCCTTACACGTATTGACCTTGTGACTGAAACACTCAATTTTTTCATTTGCCATAAATGAAAAAGGAAATATTATACACATCCGTTCGATATGAATAAAAAAAATTACTTAAGATTTTATTAGAGTTATAAAATAGATCGCAGAAATATTTTTAAAAGCATGTATGTATATCTAGTCGACTTCATTTTTTACTAAAGTTCATATAAAAGTTGTTTATGAGTAAATTCCTTATCCCAAAATGCCATTCGTTCGAGTAGTACGGATGTTGGTCCGACCTGATCATTTAGTTCAAACCAATATGTAACTTGGGGGTCGTTTGGATTTATACTTTTCCATTCTGCCATTTCAGAATTAAGGGATGACGGATTTCTACAGGAAAAATGAATTAAAGTTTGCAATTCACAAATTTCAGTTGGAAGAAAAAACAAAACAAAACAAAAACAAAAGCATTATCACGTTACCCCGTTGTGGCAAAATGTGCCCATAATTTCACCAGAAATTCTGAAAAGGGGAAATAATCTGGATCCGAAGGGGGATATTCTGGATATCCGTAATACGGGAATAAAAATTGCAGTTCATCTGCATGAGAAACAATGTCTGAAGAATCGAAATCTGGAAAGTTTTTTAATATTCTTTCCGCATAGCTTTTCTTTGGCCGTTTGCCATTGTAATAAAGATACGTTTTGCTGAATTGGGAATGGAAATCCGCTGCTACTTTTGAACCATGAACCATTATTCGATCGGATATCATGTTAGTTAAATTGCGTTCAGTGTCCATTCCAATATCTTTATTTCCGAAATAAAATTCTTTAAGTTTGTCAGCATCTTCGGGTGTTAAGTTCATGTTGAGTATAGTTGGGGCATATTGAGAAAAGTTGGAATTGACCCTTTCCGTAAGACTTTCTGACATCAGAATCCCTAAAAAAAAATAAAAAATAGTTATAAATCGCTCAGTTTTTAAAACTTTTCTTGTGAATTCACCTAATGCAGCCGCTACATATTCCGTTGCTCCGATTCCGATTATGTATGGTAGTCTATTGACTTTCCCGGATTTTAACCGATCGTATGGTTTCTCAGGCATGAAAACATTTGACATGTCGTTAATGTCAAAACCTTGTTCCACTGTTAAAGCGTACGTTATATTAGGTGAATCGAGAACTGCAATTTCTTTAGCATCGACTTTCCTTAGACACTTTAACAACTCTGCTGAACTTTCTAACGAACAATTAAATGTTTTTGCGACCGCTTCTTTGGTAATTTCTGGATGCAAGTCGATTGTGCTGTACGTCTCCGTCAAGGACGTCCCACTTTGAGAAATGGCTCGGTGGAATAAACCTTCCAGAGAAATATAATATAAATTATGTCTTTCTTATCAATATGTTAAGAAATAAATCAACCCAGCATGTTTTTTGCAATACATATTTGCCATACCCTGTGACATGGGAGAAATCATCAAAAAACCGATGGAGAAAGCTCCAGCGGAATTTCCAAATATAGTGACACGTTCGGAATCTCCCCCAAAATATTTTATGTAATTCTTGACCCATCTTAGCATCATTATTTGATCCTTAAATGCCATATTCCCTTTAGCTTCTTGGTCACCAGTATTCAGAAAACCTGTCAATATTTCAACTATTCAGCGCATACTGCTCTACAGTTGACTGATATGTTTTAAACACGCACCAAATAGTCCCACCCGAAATTCAAACGTGAGAAGAACAACGTCTTCATCCATGAAATACTCTGGTCCGTATCTACTTCCGTTTCCATCGCCAAATCCCTGCATTATATATATTGTGTAAGATTAGTGATTGCATTTTTACTAGAGAAAGGCGAGTTGAGTTAAGCATAGATGTACCCCGCCGTGAACATAAACCATTGTTGGCAACGAAAGGGTGGAAATGTCTGTGTCACTTGAAACTGGAACCTGAGACATACATAAATGAGCATTATTATTCCTGCAAAAAATAAATAAAATTGATTTAATTGGCATACATAAATACTGGAATACAAACAGTCTTCCTCTCCACTGGCTTTACCGTCCGTGGAATGTTTTGATAATTGAATACATTGACAATCTGGTTTTAAATTATCTAAAACTCCATCCCATTTTTCTACTGGTTGAGGGTCCTACAAAAACAACATTGTTCACAGGATCAATACATTCGATTTATTTATTTATTTGCACCAAATTAGTAATTGTTACCCTAAAACGTAGGTCTCCAAGAGGAGGCTTTGCATAAGGCACTTTGTAAAATGCATAGAACTCTCTTCCTTTCCTACTTCGCTTTCCGTATCCCCTCACTCTTCCAAGGGGAGTATTAATTTCTCTACTTTCCCCATTGCGTTCTCCCAACTGAGTATTAGATGAAGCTGTTAGTCTATTTGGCACTCCTTTGTTCGAATTGGAGTTGATTATTTCTGAAATATCTGCACGGGATGTGATTCCAACAATTAAAAGAATAACGATCACTACCGCAGTAACTGCAACAATTAGTCCGGAATAATTTCCAATTTTGTCTAACTTTTTAACAAACGTTTTCTCTTCATTTACTGGCACTGAAAGAAGAAGATAACTGTCTCCCACGGAACGATTTGGAGCTCGAGTATTTCCTTTACGGCTCGTTGCAGATAAAAGCGGAATCTGTTCTAACCGTGACATGATGCAATTTTCAGAACCTCACGACATTACTAAGAACTTTCGAGTAATTTAAAACTTACAAAGAGTGAGAGTTTTGGTAACTAAAAAACTTCATATGGTGTTCCGTAAAGAACCACATAATATCAAATATGTATTCAAGAAGGGCAGCGCATAATTTCCTAAATCACATACTGATTAACCTTATCAGTTGTTTGGTTGATGTCACATGTCAGAAGCCCGAACTTTGCAACAAATCTTGTACCGTATCGAGATGATGAGAATTTGACAATGATTCCCTTGTAATGCAGACAAACATTAAAACATGGTAATGGTACTAAAATAGAAGTAACGTGATACGATGCGGTACACCTTAATTTGATAGCTAAGCAGGTATGCTTTATCGATTCCAGAGATAAAAATTCATAACAAGACGGGTACAATGGAACGGAGTAAAACATGAATACTGGGCATGGCTGCCATCAATAAATATCATACTATTTGAATGGTTAGGTAATGAGGCGAACAAAATTTAGGAATGCTTTGAGTGATGTAAGAAGAAATTTTAAGGTGATAAATTCATACCTCCAGTACACTTTGATTAAATGTCTTTTATTACATGATTAATATATCAATTTATGTACCTCTAATTGACTTAATAATAGAATAGTACAAAGTTCCGTCCAATACGATATAGTAACTAACATAAAAAGTAATTTACTCAACAGCTTACTTTAGTCTGTCGCTTCTAGCAAAACCTAACAAAGAGCAATCAGCTTCTAAAATCGTGAGATCCGTCTTAGCTCCGAGAAAACGCGTCGATAGTTCTAGATCATGAATCATCAATCGCACCTTCTTCCCCAGTGTGTATGCACTAAAAATGGAAAACATCGGTTTCATTAGAAATACGTACATATAATCTCAATTTGACAAAAAGTGATAAAATAAAATTACTAATTAGAGATGATGCATTTTTTATTTCATACCTCCCATTTTTGTGAGGTCGAGGACAAACACAGTTAAACTTGGCTCCGAAGTCTATGTAAAGGTCATCGTCCACAATATGGATAATCGTTCCTTCGACAATCTTCCCCTGTGGATCTCCCATCTATAAAAAAGGCGGTTTTTCGATTCGAAATAAATACCTATGCATTCATAAAAAAATGCAATTCGTTTTAGATTAATTAATTACCTGAACTAAAGGGCAATTTCGGATAGTCTTAGGAAAGCTTTCTAGTCCTTCCATTTTAGCCATTGCTTTTATAAAGCCTCCCGATTTGTGGGATGATGTAGACGTTGACACAGTCTCTGAGGAATTTTCACCACTTTCTCCTTGACTCTGAAATGCACTACGAAAGAATTTTCGCGAGCACCACGAAGCACGCTGTGATATCCTATATGAGTGCGATAGCATTGTCCTCCCTTAAATTAAATAAATCCAAACCACAAGATTAAACACAAATGATCAAGACCATTCATGAAACTTTTAAAGAAATCTCAACGACAGGGAAACATTATAATAAGCTCAGTCCATAGAACATTTGCATTAGATTTGCATTGCACCTGCATAATCAATCCTAAGCACATACAATCATGTGCAATACAAGACTTGGAGTGAAAGCATGCACATTTTTTGCTTACGACCGGCCTTCATATTTATTTTACTTGTACAAATTAATTAATTACTTTTGGAGAGTTTAACCCATCCTTTTAGATGTTTTATGCGAAGTCACTTTTTCTGATTAAAGAGTGAACATCCACTACCGGCTTTTGTATTTACTGATAATTTTACCAAATTTCAAAAAGTTCGGTGAAAAATTACCTGTGATTAAGGACTGAGGAAACATGGCCAGTTCAAAGGATGAGAAGAAAGGGACGGAAAGTGAAATGCCCTCGGAGTTGAAGTTCCTTAATTACGTGTCTAAGTTGAAGGTAAAGTTATAAATAACGTTTAACTGGTCAATTAAACTAAAATTAGGTAGCAATATACTGCGGACTTCATCACTTTTCTTCTGATAAGTTTATTCGCCGCTTTTGAACTTTGTAATTTGGGGCATGATGAGACGTATGTAGTTGTCGACAGTCTTTGTTCTCCTCTTTGCTCATCACTCATGTATGCTTCTGGAAAAGCTTCCATTTCAGCATGCAAAATTTTTCCAGTTATAAACTGGTTATTTTGCAAAAGTCGTCAATGAAGTGTTTTATTCTTTTATTATTTATTTATTGATTTGTTTTTAGCATTTAGAACGGACTGGGTGGGTGCGGAAGAACATCTCAAAACCTGAAACAGTGTCAGGCCATATGTACAGGATGGCAATAATGAGCGCATTTTTGATTGATGACCCAACACTGGATTTAAGTTCATCACTTTTCTTCTGATAAGTTTATTCGCCGCTTTTGAACTTTGTAATTTGGGGCATGATGAGACGTATGTAGTTGTCCAACAGTCTTTGTTCTCCTCTTTTGCTCATCTTTCACGTACGTATGCTTACCTACTCACGAAAAGCTTCTGTTTCCATCCGTCCAACATGAAAATATTTCTCGAGTCACCAGTTATAAACTGGTTATTTTGCAAAAGCCGTCAATGAAATGTTTTTATTATTTATTTATTGATTTGTTTTTAGCATTTAGAACGGACTGGGTGGGTGCGGAAGAACATCTCAAAACCTGAAACAGTATCAGGCCATATGTACAGGATGGCAATAATGAGCGCATTTTTGATTGATGACCCAACACTGGATTTAAGTAAATGTATAAAAATGTCTCTGGTCCACGACCTTGGCGAATCCATAATTGGAGACATAACACCATATGATGGGGTTGATGACAGCGAAAAGAATAAGATTGAGACTGCAGCGATTGAAAAGTTGGCTAGTTTGGTTCCAAGCAGATCGTCTGATGAAATACGCCAGCTATTTCAGGTAAAAAATTGTATGACGCAATGCAGTTTTATTGCAAAGAGATGTGTGTAATTATGGAATGTATGGAATTAAATATTTTTTGCGCAATTGTCTGTCATACACACGACCTTAATTCTTAATTGTTGTGTCTCAACTTAAACTACGAAGTAAAAATTGCGTTGTTTTTACTTTATAGGAGTACGAAAAAAGTCAAACTAAGGAAGCGAAACTGGTTAAGGATTTGGATAGGTTCGACATGATTCTTCAAGCGTACGAATATGAGCAACGGGAAAATAAACCTGGATTTCTTCAAGAATTTTTCGATTCTACGAAGGAAAAGTTTGTGGAATGTCATCCAAAAGTTAAGGAATTGGTTGTAGAGCTTTATAAAGCTCGAGAAAATAATGTTCCATTTGAGGCAAAACGTAATTAACTCCATTCAAGTCACTATTTTGTTAATTCATAAGTCATGAGTTAAGATTTGCGAATGCACAATAAAGCGTTATTCGCGCGCCACACGTGTATCCCATTAGCATTTGTAACTTGCACCTACTCTACAATCCAGTAATCCAATCCACACGTGTAGCGAAAAGGGGATGAGGTGAGTCACATTTTTTGTACTAATGAAGTAATAGTAGTCGCCAGTCGAGTCAGAAGCGTCTATAGGAACTTACCTACTCCAAAGCCGCCAAGTTCGGGGTCACAGTCAAGTCAAGCGAGACAACCATTAACTCAAAGCGGAAGTCTAATTTGCTTACGTATACGATCATACTACCACAAGTTTCGTTAAGAAATAGGCTTCCTTTTCCTTTTGGCCATACTGCATTGTCTACAGTTTTTTGTTGAAGCGCATCGCATATTTATCTCATAAAAATTGTCAGAATCCTCGAAATCTAAATTATGTTCTGTTGTGTATGTGTAAAATGCAAAGGCAGATAGGTATTCGGATCAGTTCAGAAGATTAACTTTTACAGGCTGACGGAATCGTTCCAAAAATAGTTTTTCCTTTTGCGCCTAAATTATTTTTTTAAAGCTGAAATGGCTGTAAACTTCTTTTATCGGATGACAATTGTGGCATTCAGCTCAGAAAGTCTGACATGATGCGCAAAAGAGAATGAAAGGTTCACTCTCGACTTTTAACGAATCATCAAGACCAGATCAGATCAGTCGTACTTGCATAGTATTGGTTAGGGAAAAAAACATTATATTCATTATCTCAGTAGCTGGGAGCTCACAATAGCTCTCTTATGGGTCAATATAAATTAAAATCTCGTTCATGTGGCGCAAACACAACGGCTGCATAAGAATAAAATGAATATGAACAGATCCGACAAAAGATGATATAGAAGTTTGTATGACTATAAAATGAACATTTAATAAACAATAATAGGTACATCACCAGATGAAAAAATAATAAAGCTTATTTGTTCGGCTCTTTGTTGGTGATATAGCGTTGTAGATGATGATGATGATTCTCTGCTGTTGGCTGACGTGATTATCACAGTTGTAGTTGTAGCCATGCATAGCCGTAATTCATTTTATGAGCCTAAAAACTGGAAATAACCACTTCAATCTGGACACTCTCGAAGTTACTTTTATGGCATGGAAGAACCCAAAAAATGGAGCCCATGTCCACGCTCAAAAAAGGAAGGAACTATGCAGCATAGAATTCTTTGATTATGGGTTTTCCAAGAATTCCTTGGTTGTTGTTCTGTTGTGAATTATGAACGAAAGTAAAGTAATCTTTGTTGAAAATGAGAGGACATTCTTATGACGCTTTCAAACTGGCTACAAGCAGTCTCGTTTGGTTGGCCTGGGCTTGACTCGGCCGCCATTTCTAGGCCAATAGATATTAATATTATTGACGACACAGGATATATGATGAATGAATAAACAAAAATTCTCAATCCCATTTTTTTAATCTTCAATTTCAATTCGAAATAGGCATTATACAGATAGGGTGATACGATACCGAATGGAAAAGAACAGAATTTCAAGTTATTTCATGAAACCTTTAGAAATGACCTTATGCATGATCGGAATCACCCCGAGAGTTGATGGCATCACACAAGATAAAGCTTCAACCATATCATTTGTTGTGTGTGCATACAAAGCAAAGAGGTTTTGACGTAAAAGAATAAAATCTTCCATTCGCAACTTTATAAAAAAGTATTATTTTAAAAAATCTTGTGACGACCAAAACTCCTTCGGTCTATAGAGAACTTGTGTAGCAATCACCCCTTTTCATATTAAGTTTCTTATCAGGTACATTCATAACAGGTAAAGTTTAAAATTATAGGGAAGAAATTATACAGCTTTTTTCCTTCCACTTCTTGTTCTTCGTTCACATATCTAACTTTTTTAAATAGGGGCCCGTTTTTTTATATGTAGCCTTTCATACAGCTGCTGCGTGCCAAAATACAAAAGCCAACGAGGTCTACATGTTACATCATGCAGCTGCAGTGTGAAAATGTGTGAATGAATACCAATGCATTATAATTTACTTGGTCTTGGTGGCTGGTTCTATTAGTCACATACATCTGTAGGGAAAAGATAGTGATCCTGATCTTCATGACGATGATCACCCGTTGATCAGCAAGCGGACAAGCAAGAAATTATGGGTCTTTAGTTTAAAGCATCATGAAAGTATGATTAGATTTTTCACAATTTCTCTTTTGTTCTGTGTAAGAGCTGCAACTGAGCGTGCACTCTTCAAAAGTTCTTGGGGAACACGACCACCTAGTTTTAAAAATCTGTCGAGATGTTTCGGAGACGGTTAAACCTCTCATTTTAGGTAACGATTTTAAATATTTTAAAAAGTTTTGTACTAATACATATTTTTAATAAGATTTTGAGTAATTAACTTAGATTCTGTGCTAATTCTGCTTGACTTTACACGATTTTCTTAAAGGCGGGGCAATAAGAATTTTCGGGAGAATATTTTTTAGTTACACCTTACCCGAAAGACGGAGAAAGTTCAAGTGATATCGTGCATTATATATGCACAACCACATTTTAAAGTGACCGGTCGTTAAAAGTATTTTTAACCTCTATCGGCATTTCTGTGGCACACATTTCCATTGATTATTCTCGAGTAAAGTCAATAGTCCCAATAAGAGATAAAGATTGTTTCAATTCCGGAATAATCAGTGAGGTGGAGATAGTAGTGAACTATGTAAAAGAAGAATTTGTGAATTTCAATTTTTACTCATATTTTATAATAGTATCACCAGCAAAAAAAAAAAAATTATTGCTTGTTTGTGTAAGAACGTTGAACGAACTATGACATAACATACCATACGTTCCACTTTTTCTATGATAAGCCATACGACATTGCGTTGTGGTTGTGGTTATCGACAAACTGAAACCGCGATAGCTTTTGAACTTTCACCTCACCCCTAACCCCAACATGAATCAGATTCCAGAAAAGATATGATTAAGTAGTTTGGTATGTGTATTTCTTTTTATAAGAAGTGATGTTAATTGACTTCATGAATATGTAAATTATTTATTCTTACGAAATCACTTTTTGGCCCGTCTTACGTCAAGAAATATAAGAGTCAAAATGGCACCATGTACATGTGCCAGACCTATTAGAGTGCAGGATTCCGGCTTTTAGCGTTGTAGAAAATAAAATTAAACGCAGCCATTTTACAAATTTCTCATTTGTTAGGATTTTGTAAAGAATTTTTGTACTGAATGTGTACTTGTTTTTTTAGAGAACTCCGTTCTGGACAATTTTTTGGCCAGAAATGACGGAAAGGATCGGTGTTGACGACGACGGAATAGAAACAATCCCCCATCATCACGTTAAAAATGGACTTACCCATTATTATTGTACATTATCAAGTAAATATGGTGACAATTGTGCCTCTCTTAAAGAAGAAAGGGAATTTACAGTATCTGAAACTAGTCTGAGCTCGTCCAAAGATAATCAACAAGGATTTTTCACTCGCTTATTTTATAATTCATCTCTAGTACCTTCTGTTCACGCCCTTCATCAATCTTTAGGACAAGATTTAACTAACAATAATAGTAATAATAATAATAGTAGTGACAAGCAACTGATAAGTTCCTCTACTTCGAAATCACCGAGGAATAATAACAGACCTTCGTCATCCCTTGAAATCAAGAAACCGAAGCCGTTTTTTACATTTGTTGGAATGGAGCATTTGGTTGCTGGTGTGTCTGGAGGTGTTGCCTCCACGTTGATATTACATCCCTTGGATTTAGTAAAAATAAGATTTGCAGTTAGTGATGGTCTCAGTTCTCGACCACAATACAATGGACTGTTCCACGCTTTCAAGTCGATTCTGAAGGATGAGGGTGTTAGAGGACTATACAGGTCAGTGTAAACAAAAACAACCATATTAAGTGTTTATCATTATTTCTATTCTATTATCATTACCGATAGTCAATTTAAACTGCACAATCAATATAAAATATGTATGTATTTAATTTATTACAGAGGGGTAACTCCAAATGTCTGGGGGGCTGGAAGTGCTTGGGGACTCTACTTTCTGTTTTACAACTCCTTAAAAACGAAATGGCAGGGTGGTGACACAAAGAAAGATCTCGGACCAGCTGGTCACATGACGATAGCAGCTGAAGCAGGCGTTTTGACTTTGATCGTTACGAATCCCCTTTGGGTGGTGAAAACTCGATTGTGCTTGCAATATGGTTCAGTTGCCAGTACGCCACAATTAGTTGGTGCGTTTTGTGATCCCATTGTATCTGTTACACGTATAATTAATATATTTTTAACTCGTATTATATTTGTTGTTTATAGGAGCTGGTGCTGGAGCCACTAATCCCAGCAGTATTTATTATCGAGGTATGGCCGACGCATTGGTCAAGGTTTACAAGATGGAAGGCATCAGAGGACTCTATCGCGGCTTCATTCCTGGAATGTTTGGTGTATCTCATGGAGCCATTCAGTTTATGGTTTATGAAGAAATGAAGACTGTATATAACAAGTATAGAAATATGCCCATTGACGCGAAATTGGTAAGCTCATGAAATCATTTTATTGTCTCCGAGCCAAACTTTTGAAACGAATTTGTATTCTAATTCACTTTTTATCTTTTGCAAAAAGGATTCGTTTGATTATTTGACATTCGCTGCGGTTTCAAAACTCATTGCTGCTGGAACTACTTATCCATACCAAGTAGTACGGGCCCGTCTTCAAGATCAGCACCGTAACTATGAAGGCGTCATGGATGTTCTCCGTCAGACTTGGAGGTATGAGGGATTGAGGGGATTCTATAAAGGGCTAACCCCATATCTTTTTCATGTTACTCCCAATATATGTCTTGTATTCTTAATTTATGAAAAGTTTACGAACAACTCCAGAAGTTGATAATAACATTGAGTAATTGAAAAGAACAATAACTTTGAACATGATAGGAAGATAGGGGTTCGTGTAATTATTGTATAAAAATTATGACTGAGTTCCACATGGAACTAGCGCAAGAAAGAAAATTCAAAAATCCTGTAAAAATCAAGAAAAATGGAACGGTTGATCGATGTTGTTTAGCCAAGTTTTTTGTGCGTACGGATAATAATACTCAACGCAATCGAAACGAGATCGAGAGAGGAAGGCCTAATTAATTGACTTTTGTGTGATTGAATGATTTCAACAAAACAGAGTTTAATTAATTTTGTACTAGCGACTTCTGTAAAAATATATATCCCGCTTTAGTCTTATGAGAAAAGTTTTTTGTTAATGAAAATACGTTTTTGAAGAGGTTTAAGAATTTAACTACGCAAGGAATGTTGTTGTTACATATTTGCCAATGCCCATGTTTATGTGGCGTATTGAATGAGTGTCGTAGTTGTGTCAAATGCAAAAAAAATGTCCTTATCGTGTCGTAGGATGATGAACGTTTTTAGGCTTAATATATACTATATTTTTATGCTACCACGTTTTACTTATCTCATTCAACATTATCTAGCTGGCCTGGAAATGAATACATACCTAACTACATTAATTTATTTTTAAGTTATAAATATATTCAACCATAAATTATCTGCGGAAAGTTTTAATAATACCAGGTCAAGTCGCCCAACGCAAGTTCTAAGTAACGAACCCCCTTTCGCATTTTTGTACTTTTGAAGAAAAAAAAAGTTTTAAGTGTACATACTTATGTACTAGAAGTACGTTATAAAATTATCTTTGAACTTATTCTAACTCATCTTTAAAATTGTTAAATTTAGAAGCAAAGGTCAAATGATAGTTTTTACATTTTAAACCTCGTCCATAATAATTGCTTTGTGGTTTAAATAAAGCATTTTCCCATCTTTTGGAGTTTTCGTCATCATATCACAGTTCATACTTTTCAACTTTTTCTCTTTTTGGCAATAATGCTGTTTTGTTTCATAAAAAAACGTAACGTACTCAGCAGCATTTTCGCATACTATCCCTTCCTTCTAAAGCCTATTTACTTCTTTTCAAATTATGAGAAAACAAATAATACAATCCGTATTCCTTGGATGTATTCAATAGAAATGAGGGGGGTAAAGGATTCTACAAGGGGCTGGTTCCGAGTCTTACCAGGGTAGTACCTGCGACGGCCATTACATTTGTGACTTACGAAAAAACCTCGGCGTATCTTCAGTCTGTCCGAAAGCGAGGAACCGGTCAAGATCAAACATAGGTATTTTCTGCATCTCCCTGCAACTGCTACAATTTAGTCGGTCTCCAAAAAGTCACAGTCACAAATAAAAATAATCATGAAAGCATTTATTTTTAATAGTCTTATTTTCTTTATTGTTTCATTGTGATTAGTCATTATTTATTAAGTAGAAATGAAAGTGACCTACCGATGCTTGTTCAAGTTTTATGAATGACTTTAATTAAATACTATGATTCTATGACATGAACCTTTCGTTGGACAAAATATGAATGGAAATGCTAAAACTACTATTTTGTGATGTTTGAATGCTTTTGACTGAATAAATAGATTACCTACACAAACCTAAAAGTGAAGCCCGAGAGATGTTTCTTACTGTAAATTGCAATAATGCTTAATTAGTGGGATTCTAAAAATCTTAACAAACAACACTAGATTTATTGTATAATAGGCATCAACATTTTCGGGGGCGACATCAACATCAACCCAATGTGACTGGTCATACTAAAACACATTGCCTGCAAGGTAAACTGGAGCTCGATCCTCCTTCGATGCGCTCACCGTAATTTCCCCTCCTCAGTAAACGATGAAGCAAACTAACAGGTTTTCGCGATACATAATCAATGAGCTCGAAAATGTTCCAGCAGTAGCAGTTATACCAGAGTGCATTATGGACCCAACTTGTTTTCCACTAAATATGTACTTTAAGATAGGTACTGGTATTGTATAGGTCTCACATTTATCTGAATAGCAAAAATAAGAAAACTAGTGTCTCGTGTACCCGACCGCCCGTTTAGAAATGCATGGTGTTAGAAAATGTATGATTTATGATTGGGTTAAAAACTACCGCAATCCAAAGCTTGGCTGTGGAATGTAAATATGTGTTTAATTCATGATTGATTCGACTTTAACTGCGCTTGAGTACTTATTTCCGATGAGGTTATAGGCGTCATGAAGAGTTTGAGCTGAGCTGACTGACGCACACAAGGAATGCATTAAATTAAATGATGGATGACATTGATCCTTAAATTTCAGCTACGCGTAGGTAATTTAATCATGCGATTTGTTCCAATACAACTGTTAATATCTTTTCTGTGAGTTAGGATAAGCGTTGATTTTGGTTTCTTCTCGATCCAAAACTATTCAAGTGTGACGTGACTGTTTGGCTTCATCGTATCGTATTAATGATTAAAAGTGATCTTTTGACTTGTATTGCTGAACTGAAGATGAACATCGCGTTGTTGACTTGAGTTGAGCTGAACAAAGCCCTTGATAATTAATGCAATCCTAACTCATGCATGATTATATCTAGGTTAACGGTAATGTTTAATCATTTGAACAGAGGAACTACAACATATTTATCCCTTTCCACCAATAAGCTCATAAATAATCAATGCATATCCTTAACTTACATCAGAACACATTTATTTTTAGTCAGAAAGACGATAATATAATTCCACTTGCGTTATTAATGAGACGGATGAAGTTCTCAAGTGTCATTGTCTGAAGAGTTTTAAACTACAAAAGGTTCCAGGAAAATACTCATGAAAATAACGGTAAAATAAAAGTTGAATTTCAACATTACGATTACAACACAACTTTTCTTCATTCATACAAAGTACCTTACAAATACTGAATGAAGGCTGAATCCTTTTTCTGTGAATCAAATATTATGAAAAATCACTTCTTCCTGTTTCAAATTAATTCTGTTTTGTGATCGTGACCTTAAAATTTCTCAATTTTGTTTCTTCCTTCTACGCATTAGAGAACAGGTTCTATATAGTCCAATTCAAAATTAAAATGTGATGTGAGATTGCCACACTTGAAACTCTTAATTTTCGAAACCAATTTAATTTTCTTCTTGTTTAAGAGTTAATTCATAATTGTTGACTCATCTTAAGCACCAAATTTGATGTCGTGCCATTATAGTTCAAAATGAACATTTTCAATTGCATAATTTCCCCTTTGGCCAATACTTTAAAAAACTTGATATGAAGAATTCATGTGACTGTGGCCAATAAATAATTGACGGGCCATCCATCAATCTTCAATGCATGTAAAGTCCCTTCAAATGGAATTCGGTAATTATCGGTTCTGTGACATTGTGAGTTATAATCTTCTGTTCTGTCTGTCAAATCAAAAAATGCTCCACCTATCCCTGCTTCAGGTTAGGATAGCATAAACTGATTAAATATGTCGTTTATCGATTCAGTAGTCAATTTAAATTCCTGTCACCGATTATCAATTGCTTCTTGCCTAATAAGATCTGATCAAAAGCTTATCGTGACAGACTTTTTCAGCGCATGTATTGTCGAGGCTGGCTGGGTGGGCAAGCTCAGGTTCATTATCAAGTGAATTGGTGTTCACATCAAGGTGTTCGGGAGTAGTGCTATTCGTATTCGTGCAATCATGAGGGAAATATTTAGCATTTTAGGAATTTTTCTGACTTTGTTCGGAAACGTTCTTCCGAATCCGAATGGGGACTACAATGTTGGAGTAGGTATCGCTGATGTGACCGGCCCTGCCGCGGATATTGGAATGGTGAGAGAAAATAAAATAACTGCAGAAAATTAGCAGTTGTATTCAATTTTTTAAAGGTAAATTTAATTTGAAATGTTGGAAATTGCAGATGGGTTACGCCAATCCATCTCAGAGCGCTCGAGGAATCCATACGCGGCTTTTCTCGAGAGCCTTCATTTTTCAATCTGGCAACAGTGACCCAGTTGTCTTCGTAAGCGCCGACATAGGCATGGTTGACCAGGCTTTGAAGTTTACGGTACGTGAAATATAATTCATATATAAATCTCATTTGATTAATTAGATTTACTCATTGCTCCCTCAAAGAAAATTACTCCTCTTATGAAACATTCAATTTGTGAGTGACTATAAATCTCATGACACACCCTCATTATCATATACACCTACACCTAAACAATTCAGTTCTTTTACCACAACTTACTGCGATGGTAAGTCGTCATTGAGCACTACCAAGAATTTTAAAATCGTCTGAAATATCCCCTGGCGTCGGGAACATCCTCCAGCGCGTGCCAGCAATTCTGATCATTTATCACTGTTGGATATAAAATAAAGAAAAACCCTGGAAGATTGAAAGCTCAATTTCACCGAATTTGCGTTGTACTGTGCCCAATCCCCATCCACTTCTTAAAGATTATGTTAAGGAAGGCACGTGGAGGAAACAATAAAGAGCAATTGAAATTGCAAACTCATCCTTCTCTACTTATTTATGTCCGCAGGTGGTTGAAAGGCTACAGAATAAATATCCTGGCGATATCTTCAAACCACAAAACGTTCTTTTGAGCGGAACTCACACTCACAGTGGACCTGGAGCCTTTCTCCAGTATCTCATGTACGGAATCACTAGTCTTGGCTTTTACCGCTCCAGTTTCGACGCAATTGTTAATGGAATGGTGGAAAGTATTGAGAAGGCTTATGCAAATCTCCAACCTGGCAAACTTTACATTAGCAAGGGTCGTGTCGAAGGAGCAAATGTGAATCGTAGTCCTTCATCTTATTTGGCCAATCCGCAAGAGGAAAGAGACAGGTACGACTCAATTTATGAAAAAAAAAATTATTCATTTGCAGCTTTATCTGTAGAATTCAACACGCATACGTTTTTCAAATATTTTTCAATTTACACTGTCAATCGTAATTGTAATCGAATTTGGGAAAATGTCCTGATCATTTTATTGGAAAATCACCCGCTGCGAAACGATAAAAGGAAACTGAAGAAGTATAATTTATTTGGCTATTGAGACAAGAAAATTCATTATGCAATTGAATCTGGCTACCCTGCCGACTTTTGATTACATGAATGAGCTGAGCCGCATGCAAGAATTATCTCATTTTGTGAGGCTGATAGCTAAAAAATTAAATTTGTCCTTTAAGATGACCGTCAGAAAGCGACTAGACAAGGAAATGAGAAAGTGCGCACGATTTGTCAGGTTGTCTGTGGTTGTATACGGGGCAACTTGATATCCCCTTTGAATATGAATGTGATAAAGATGAAGTATGTTAGGCATTTTGATTGGATGGATTTTTACATTATTTAAAAGCGTTCTAACTTTTTTCTTAAACTTGGCAAACATGAATATTATGACATTATGAGAGAATTATTATGATGCTGATTCGTTCATCAATATTGACAATTCAAAAGGCTTCTAAACTAATAATTGTATGGGGAAGCTTTTAAAATCATGTACATAGGCTCTTATTTTCTAATTCATATTTCATGCGTAAAAAAACGTGATTCAGAATTTATTTTCGGGTTCTATCCTTTTACTCGTGTGTTTGCGTTGTTGTTGTACTGCAGCTGCTGTGATACTAATATTCAGTTAGAAAGCGTCTATTCGTAGAAAAATTTGTTATGCGTGGGAGAAAACTTTTCTTTTTATCATTTTCTGCAAAATGGTTTCTTGTTAAAGCTTCCCACAGTCGCGTAATATCTTATGCCATTGTTTGCGCCAATTCTCATTGATGATTAGACCCAGGAGTAAAATTCACGGAGGAAAAAATGAAGAGAAAGTCATAGTCATGAAAATGGTTGAATTGAGCTTTTTTGAGGTCAAGCATTTTTGTTTAAGTCAATCAAAATCTTTTTGCTGGTTAGGTATGGTGAGGATGTCGATAAAGAAATGACTTTAGTACGAATCGATGATAAGGATGGCAACCCTCTTGGAATAATTAATTGGTTTCCTGTCCACCCTACCTCGATGAACAACACTAATCGACTTCTATCCGGGGATAATAAGGGTTACGCACAGATGCTTTTTGAATACAATCGGAACCCAAATGATAGGCCTGGGAAGGGAAAATTTGTTGCTGCGTTTGCGTCCAGTAATTTAGGTGATGTCTCGCCAAACACAAAAGGTGCCGCATGTATCGATACTGGGGATCCTTGTGATTTCGAGACAAGTACTTGCAATGGATTCACACAAAAGTGCATTGCATTTGGTCCAGGGAAAGACATGGTAGAAAGTACAGAAATCATTGGAAGGAAACAGTTTGAAGTTGCGTACAAATTGTTCGAAAACGCTGACAATTCCGCGGAAATGATCAAGGGCGATGTTAAGCATATCCATCAATACGTGGATATGACAAATTACACGGTATGATGAAAAGATTAAAATTTCGATTTTAATAAATAAAAAAAGTTTGATTTCCATCGGAATCTGGACATGTTCTTTGTTTTGTAGGTCACTGTTGAAGACCCCCGAACAAAGAAAATGGTTCAGAAAAAAACTTGTGCCGCTGCCCTTGGCTATAGTTTTGCAGCAGGGACTACAGATGGTCCGGGTATGTTTGATTTCACACAGGGAGAACTGTCAGGAAACCTCTTTTGGGATTCGATCCGGGATTTCCTGAAAAGACCGACACCACAACTTTTAGATTGTCAGGCGTAAGTTTTGGAAATAATGAAGATCGCTAAACATACCTATTAATTACAGAGACTATTATAATTTTAATATGCATAAAATATGAAAAAATCTACCATGAAAATGCAATGTCATTCGTAATTGCAATGCAAAATGCAGTGCTGGATTGAATTTTAACTGCCAGCTCGCACATGAGTGAGCATGAGTATGAAACTCGTTGAATTGTGAAGAACTCATGAACTCCCTATATAAAAGTGTGTTACAAAATATTATCGTTTTTCATGATATTTTTTCACAGACCAAAGCCCGTTTTACTTCCTGTTGGTGAAGCCAACTTCCCTTACGACTGGATTGCCGCTATCGTTGAGACACAAATTCTGCGAGTTATCTGTTATCCGTAAGATTTTTTTTATTACCTTTCACTTTTTTGTTCTAACTATTATGAAAACTATATTTTTCAATTGTTACAACTTACTTTACAAAGCGGCTTCGAAAGTACTTCCGGACATTTTAAAAATTAGGTCAAGGAAGTTTAATATATGCCAAAGTTGTAAAAACCTGATGAAAGAAACCTCCCGAACATCTATTTTATGACAACTGCGCACCAAATCCTTTATTTAATGAAACGGGCATGGAAGTGTGAAATAGCTTTTTTTATTACATGCTTTTACTTCCCCTTTGTTTTTGTAGAACAAAGGTAAACCAATTTGGGACAGAAAGAAAATATTTTCAACGTGCACTATTGACATTTTATTCAGCGCTTGTTTTTGATGAGTCCATTAGCGGTGAAGAAAGAAAATGTTTACTATGTTTAAATGCAATTTTGCACAGTTGATCATCTTTTTTGTTTTTCGAATTTTCCATTTCATATTCAATTCTTTCCCTTCCACTCTCATTCTTGGAAAACGCTAAAAGTCCCGTGGGAAAATGAATGTTAGGAAGGAACCACCATTGATTTATTTTTTACATTATTTTCAATTGAATTTGTCTATCATTCTGCCTGTTGTGATACGCAGTTTTTGTATAACACGCAATAAATTGTTGATGTGTGCAGGGAGCTAACCTCGGAGCTGGAAAACCACCACCAAATCTACTAGATAAGCAATGGTCTCTCATCGCCCCTATCATCATGGACACTGCTCCACTACTCAAAAGCTTTGGTGATGTTTTAGTGGAACCTGTACCGGAGGTGAATCCTGGGGAAACGGTAATCACCACATTCGTGGGTGGTCATCCTCGAAATAATCCAATGCGTGGAGGAACATTCCTATTGGTTGAAAGGAGCAGAGACGATGGATCGGAGCGATGGGATGTGGTAGCTACAGATGCTGACTGGAGCACCAAGTAAGACTATTATTATTATACACGTTTTAATATTGAAGAAGGGAACACGTTTTTTAGTAGTGGAAAACTACGGAAATATCCCATCGCCTGCCAATCTCTCCAGGCGAGAAAAAAAGTTTTCGGAGAAGGTGCGAAAGAAGATAATTTCCAAGTGAAAATACGCTGCATTCTCTGAAACAAAAGACATACTTAAAGCCTACCCTTCAGCGTTTACTTTATCGTCCCTGTCAAATCAAACTTTTCCCCTCTTTTCTATTCTTAGCGGTCGGGTCCTTTTGTCATCCTCCAATCTTAACAAAACTAGAAACTCACGTGTTGCTCAACGGCAAAGGGATTATTAAAAGTCACGTTGGCTCCATAAAATTTTTTAAGTAATGCAGAAACACGAACTATTCAGTTTAGTAGATAGAACCTGAGCACAATTTCCTCCTTCCAATTTTTTTTATATAAATAACAATAAATTTTTGGTGAAGAGGGTGATGATACGTGAAGGCAACATATGGGCACAAGCTGCATTTAATTAGCATAATATTAGTAGCTATCTTAACGTATTCCCCATCTTTCTCTGGGGGAACGTGCTTTCGGATTATAATGACGTGGTTATTAGCAGTAGTTATGTAAGTTTTTTTTTCTAATTGCCTAGGAATAATCTGAATGGGAAATGTGATGAATACGACCGAGTTCATGAAACCTTTTGAACAATTTCATGTTGGATTTTAATTTCAAACCATTTTTGCAATCCTATGCTACGTTTCATAATTTCGGAATTTGAAAGATTGATGATCTGATGATGTAAAAGAAAAACTTTTATCACAAACTGTTGGCTTGACCCTGATAAGCTGACTGGATTGGGTCGCATCTCATCATTCGCATTATGCAGTATTTATGATCATAATTGACAGTTCCAGTGACAAATCGACATGAATGGGTTCGGTAAATTATGATCCACAGGACTAAAGTGGGGCATAATCTGAAAAAATAGACACAGATAAATGGGATGGAAGTGACAATTTAGACGTGTTCCTGACTCATCGTCAGAGTCATCATGATCAGCCTACATCTCCTTTTTATTACAAGGGCGTTTCAATAAAAAAAGGGTTATACAATGGGGAAGGGAATTCCAAACATTCTTTCACTTTCTGCTAAGTATACTTATAGGAGTACCACAATCACATTTTTGATCTCGATCGGAGAGTGACACAGTTTGTGGACAAGAATGTGTCATGTGCCTTGGAATCAAGAAAGATTCAGGTCATGTAGACAGGCATTGTTGTGATGGGGAAAGCTTATTGTTTGACTTTGACTTAATTAAGGAAAGTATAAAGATGGGAAAAGTTGATGTGGCCGAGACCTGTTTAAATAATTGATGAGGCTATTATGCATTATGCATTTACCATATTTAGTTTACATAATATGACATTCTTCCTTTTATGCAGATTCCGATGGTTCCGTCCCAATTTCCTAAGCTCTGAGAGCGTAATTGAAATTACGTGGAATGTCCCAGAAGATACACCAGCAGGGTTCTACAGAATCCGTCACTTTGGATATTACAAACCAGCAATGAGTTCAAATCCAAGGACGTACCAAGGGGAAACGGATGTTTTTAAGGTGAGCATGTGGAGAAGAGCAATTCTTTAAAATACTTTTAAAAAGACTTTCTTCATCATCTATCTCGTGGGATTCAACAAGTCAGCCGAAGGAAAAACCACTCTAAGGGAAGTGCTACGCATCCATCTCTCCTCTTAATAGATCGAGCTGGAGAATTGAATATGCCTAAAATGTGTTAGGATAGCAAGTTCCATCGCTCATTGTTATTCTTATCCGCTTATCTCTTGACATCTACTTACTTTTACCAAAAGAAAGTGGCAGTAGTCGTGGTGGGAGATAAGTTATTTTAATCGTTTATGCAACTACTATTTCATATCTACATTTTCAAGTACAAAGGGAAAGATGAGACGCTTCTTATTTCCTTCCAAGCTACGCTCCTTTTATCTCTTTTACACTCACTTTCTTTCTTTTACTCCACTCCACGGGTTCATAGACGACTTAAGAGAGAAAATGATAATAGCGTCTTATATAACAATCCATTTGTTCATCGGCAAAGTAAAAGTGAAGATACGCTGTTTTCGTTTGCCAAATTGGCTTTCTCACACTTGCGGTTTTTTCGTATTTCTACCTATGTTCGTTCTATTCCATCTTAAATTTTAACGCGTGGGAGGAATGCTCGAATGTACGAAAAATGGGACGTAGTTTAGAATTACACGAACTTGTCAAAAGCAGGTGACGTGATGTTAAGGAATCATTTGAGTTATTTTTGGGAGTATGCAGAGCCATATTTTCAATCAGTTTTTCAACAAGTCTCATTCATAATGTGCGTAAATGTTGAATCCTTTTGTATTTGCACGTGACCAATTAATTAACCAAAGTTTTTATGTCTGCAATCAAGAAAGTCTTCTTTAACAATCTACTTCAATCTATTGTTTTCTTCAGGTTACTGGTCCCGGGAGCGAAGGGATGACCCACCCAAAATGGTCTGGAAAGGCGAAAAAGGCACCAAAGATCCTCTCCCCAGCTTCCTTCTGGCGTCAGTTGACATCCGCAATTAAAAGAGGGTAGAATGGACCTTTCCCAACTATTGATGCTATTTAGCATGATATGATTTTTACAAAAAATTCTGTGTTCCTAATCTATTTAAGTCATAAAATTATAATTATTGCCTGTGCGTCAAAATGCAACGTATAAGACTTAATTTCAATATGGTGATAAATAAATACCTAAAGAGCTTTACTCCTTCTTGCGTCCTTGATTCGGTCAAAGTGGATGCGATAGGCC
>JAHZMX010001294.1:0-11000 GCA_027743895.1 Seira musarum | reverse complement strand
CTGGAAATTATATCAACAATAAAGTCAATAAATTCGGACCAGTTTATTAGAAAGCTATTCCTTGGCAAGAAGGAAAGCGACGAGGGATGTGGGCGTGGCCACCAGCAAATTAATCATCATGTCCTCAGATCTTACGACCAACAGGAATGCGAATTGGAAGTGCCAGTCAGACTTGTAGATTTATATGTTATATGGGTATTGTACTTAATACTCTGTTTACTTACCACTACTTTGTTTTGTTTCGAATTTGTATCTGGAACGAGCTGGAAAGTAATTGGGATTCAATCTTTTCGCTTACTTTGTGAGTCAGGGCGCTGCCAGGCGACAAGATTGTATCTTCAATTTAAAAAAGTAAAAACTAACTGTAGTCGTGGACTTCTGAGCATACTGAGTATATATTTCAAATGTTTTGGAAGTAAACGAGGACAAGCAAAAACTGTTTACATTAAAGTGAAAAGCTTAACACATCCTAGCACGTAAAATGACGTCTATTTTTTCTGTAAATAATTCTTGGAGGATTTATGGTTTACCACTACATTACAGCGATAGATATATGGTAAACAATAAGTTTATTCCAAGCGACGGCTTGACTTAACCCGGTTTTTTTAAAGTGGAAACTTACTCTTCATAGAACTATATTGCTACAATTTTGGCTATTAGACTTATGCAACTTTGTCGAGTCTATCCTTTTGAATCGAAACTGTCTAAAAGTATATTAGCTAACTTAATGACTCACTTGGCATAAGTTATCCATTTGTTTAGGCGTTAGTGTTGCTGTCAATGCACAATTTGTGAGTCTAGTAATAATGTTCATATTTTAAGTTAACTTACCCGTGTAATGTTTTTAGCATTAGTCCGTTATGGTAACTAGTAACTATACAATGCATGCGAACACAAAGCTGTACATTTTTCAACAAATTGTAATTACATTTTCCAACTAAGGCTGATGCTAGTTGTGAGTGAGTCATAAAATGAAGGTTATTAAACTAAGAAAATAATTATTTTTCTAATATTTCATCAACGACGTGGATTAAAATAATAGGATTGATATAATCTCGTTATTGCGTAAACACTCCTTTAAACTCGACGGCCACAATTGACACAAGATGTGAAAACGACTGTCAACTTGTCAAACCGAGCGTAATTGGCACCGACACTGCCTAAGTTACGAAGTTGTTCGTAGGTCGAACAATTAATCTATGAAAATATCAAAACAAGATTTACTCAAAATTATATTGACTAAGCGGTTTCTTAAAATTTACAATATTTTCTGTAATATAGGAAAAATTAAAAATGGGTCGATTAAGAGTCATGTTATTTTACCTACACTTTCTCCCAACTTCAATAAGTATTTCAGAACATTCTCGGAACTCAAGTTTAGTCAAAAACTCACAAAAAATAAATCGTTTATTCGCTGAATTATTTTCTCACTGCACGATGCATTTTTCACGGCGGTTCTTTATACCACAGCATTACTCTGACACTCAACATACATTTCAAAGCGAATGTGCTAAGTACGCATGTTGCATCAGCATTCAAACCGAGCTTATGAGTTTCCCAGACAGAGAAGGGCTATATCCAACATGGAAATCCAGTGGATATGAAGACATTACGCACATAAAGTCAAAACTTTATACCAGGAAATCACATCATTCATTTTGCATTGCGCAACTACCAAGCGTTTCAGTTCACAGTCAAGAAAGACGGATTACATATTCACCAAACGGTGATTGGTACCATAATCGTTACAAAAACTGTCTGTGGCATGCTGTAAACTATATTATTCTGCCTTACATAAGGCATCATGAAATCATTACTCCTGCATTCATTCCCTCAATTGTACTTCTCGTTAGTACGCAACTGGAATTTCATCTTGGATGTTTGAATTGCAAAGCAAATTTTGAGAAGTCGTTTGCTTTGCTAGAACTAAATCAGAATGTAACTGCAATTGCTATTGACGTGAAACATCTTTCTCTTCGACACATAGATGATTTGTGGAGATATTTTCATTCGAAAAAATTTAAGATTCATTATAAAATTTCTGGCTTACCCATTTCTGAAAATTCGTTCTGTCAGTACTCCGACTGCTCCCGTAATGTTCTTGTGAGCTATTTTTATTCAGACATTCGTCGACGCAGCAATTGTTCGGAACTCGCTTGTCGGAAATTTCGTTTGACATGGCGAAACTTTTATGAGCGTGAGTCGCCGTTGCAAGGAACTGCTTATTTACCTTTTGGTGCTACAGTACAGGGATTAAGTATTTTATAGTTGATGGCAATACACACGAAAATAGCGGAAATGAAATCACTAAAATTCTCAGATTTGACATGTTTTACCGACTCACATTACCACTTTTACTAGATCTTTGGCTAGTTGTACTCCTCACAGTCCTCTACATAGCCGTAGGACTGACGCTTCTCCAGTTTACTAAAAACTCATCCTGCTTTCTCCTATATGCTTTGTTTCTGGAACAAGGAACGGAAGAAATAAAATTTGGCAAGGCTTGGTATTTTGCTGGATCATGGATGTTATTAACTATTTTCTTGCGAAATTTGTACACATCTTCATTATACACCGATATCTCTGCACCACCATCACCGAAATATTTGCCCACCTCTTTATCAGATTTACTGGTTTCCAAGACTGATATTCAGCTTTTAGCTCTCCTTAATTCTGATATGCTTGCATTACCATACTTTTCAAGAGCATGCATATTTGGGCTAGAAGATTTTAGTCCCCATCAGAAAAACTCAATGTGTCCGCTAGGTTGGAATAACTCTAAAACCCTTAAAAGCAATGGTTACATTATAAGTGATTTATCACAATACAATAAAATGAAACAGGTAATTCTGAATGGAAGTATTCACATGGATTCTACGACGAAAATTTTAGCCAATGCTTCTAAGTTGGACAGAAATAAATATAAAAATCTAGCTGGTCCACACGCCGTCATTTATGATGTGAATCCCGGGAATGATATTTATCAGTTTGTAGGACCACTGATTAGTCTTCTCCAAAATAAAGTGATTTACGAGAACAATGAGGATAAACAAAATAGTGCTGCAATTCAAGGATTTGCATGTGACCATCGTACCTATTTCACTGATTTCGCTATACAAGCAATGAGTGCAATCGTTGAGTCCGGAATCTTTGACAAGGAAAACAAGGTTCAGACTATTCAGGCTTTTAGGCAGTACTATAATCCTTTATTGGCAACATCTACTTTACAGTCGGTTAATTGGAAAGGCTTCGTTAGAAAGCTTTTTCATGGCAAGAAGGATAAGGATGAGGAATGCGGGCGTGGCCATCAACAAATTGGTCATCATGTTTTAAGATCCCATAGCCAAGATAATTGTAGAGAGGGGTTTCCAACTCGAGTCGTCGAATTAAGTGTTTATTCAAGCAATGAGTGCAATCGTTGAGTCCGGAATATTTGACAAGGAAAGTAAGGTTCAGACTATTCAGGCTTTTAGGCAGTACTATAATCCTTTATTGGCAACATCTACTTTAAAGTCAGTTAATTGGAAAAGCTTCGTTAGAAAGCTCTTTCATGGCAAGAAGGGTAAGGATGAGGAATGCGGGCGTGGCCATCAACAAATTGGTCATCATGTTTTAAGATCCCATAGCCAAGATAATTGTAGAGAGGGGTTTCCAACTCGAGTCGTCGAATTAAGTGTTATCTGGGTGCTAACTTTACTGTTATTCTCACTTACCACTGTTATATTTTGTTGTGAGCGTATTATATAACCTGAAGAAAATGGAGACGATTTTGCTCACAAATTATTTTTAGTTGGTAACGTTGTTCGAAGGTAGGCTTGATTTCAAAGTAATGCTTTTAATTTTTTTAAATACATTACATATGATAATTATGACAGCTCAAATATGCTTAGGTATATATATTACTTCATTTATCAACGTACTCGAGTCAAAACTGTTTCGTCGCCCACTTTACGCTTTAGTTCTTTTACTTGTTACTCCTTGTATAACCCTTCATTAAAGGGTTAAACACAGACACAGTCAGTGTAAAAACGGTTTGTTTTATATATTAGATGTCCGGTGTATGCACAACAGATGAGGCAAATTTACTAACTTATCCTGAAAATGAGTCGCTATTTGAAATTTTTCAGACAAGATGAGCTGTGTTAAAATACTGTTGGATGTCAGATAGAACGTTATGCAAATTTTTTGGGATTGTTCTTACTTTCCTAACACACAAGAGAGAAATGTAATGCTAACTATCAATTATATCGATTGCTCAAAAAGTAGCCAGTAGTAATGCAAACGGTGGCGTGACGTTAATGAGCACGAGCAGAGTGGAATTTGTTTCGGACGAGCGCCTGAATTTATATTTACCACAGCAAACTTTTTGATAATTTGCCCGGCACCTGTACAGATGTAGAAACTATTATGTTAGTATTGGGTTAAGGTCTTAGAGAATTATAAGATTTCAAAATCAAAACAGATTTTCATTTGTCATCAATCCTGCTCAATGTATTTTTACAACCCATATCATCCTTGAAGCCCAGAGAAATCAAAACTGAACGCAGACAATGTAGTACGTGAGTGTCACGCCAAGCATCTGAAATGAAATTGGAAGGAGAGCAAAGCCTTAAAATTGATTAACTTCAGTAATTAAAGTTATGGCTTACATTTGCCACCATGTGGTAGGTAATTGGGAAAACATCGCTTCCCTTCAAGGCCACCTCGTTTGTGTCTATATCATTCACTGTTAGGTACAGTGTGTCATGATCAATGTCACGACGATTGGCTTTAACAGATATCCACTTCTTTATTGAACCTACATTGTAGCAAGCGTCAGCTGCTAGGAACAGGATTCCCCGTGAATTTGTGTAAAATATAGAGTCCAGGACTAAACGTTTCCAATTCAAATGCTTCATTTGCATTAAAATTAAGTCATCAATCGCGACACCGAAAGACAAAACAGTGTCCAGAAGAAACAAAGTCACGATAGTGCCAAAAGCGCTGTTAATGAGGCCCGAAAGCTCTTTTAATGCGAAAAACTTTGGTTCCACTGTGAGCCACACTGATCCTGTTTTCTTTACGGATGTTTCCCTATCACAGTCTTCATTGATCCTTTTTAGGTCTGATGCAAATATTCTAGATGGAATCCAGAATGTCAATGTGGCAATCATTAGCAGACCGTCACAATATATTCCTAGAATACGTCTACAGGAACGAACTTTTATGCTTCAGTCACTTATAAAAATTTGTTTGAGATTCAACCTGAAACGCTCTAATAACTATTATCTCACCTGTGCAAAAGCCCAGCGGTTGCCATGATTCCGATTGCTTGATTTTTCCAATCTGACAAAAAGTATTTGTTGGTTGCATTAGGGTCCGGAAGGAAAAAAACCTCCCTGCCCATGCCTATCATATTTTCCCACCAAACTTGCAAGTCGGATTGATTTTCACTTAATCTATCGTTTCCATATTCTCCATACCAGTCCATGTAACCAAGACCAACGCAGGTATAAATTATCATTAGGTAATATGCTAACCCATTTAAGTTCAACCAATGTGGAACTTTTTCAGAAACATCCATGTTTACAAGAAAATTTACTAATTCTGTCATATTTTTCTGCTTTGTCCAGAGTGCTGCTAACGTAACAACTTTATAGATTTGGCTAACAATAGCAGTTATCATTTGAAGATGTTGAGCGGGGTTATTCTCTTGCGTAGGAAGACATCCACGCAGAGCCCAAACAATCCAAAGCAGGTCAAGTATTGTCAATACAGAACAGAGTACTTTCTGCGGTAACCAAGTTGCAAAAACAAATTTTCCTCTTTCATAATTGCTTGTATCACTTGGCTTAAAATAAAACGGAGAAATACATAAAAGATAAAACACACGAATACAATTTATGAGTAAGCTGCTTAGCTCCATTTGTTTGACATCTGTACTGACCGACCAAGAAACTATCTGAACTGATTGAAAGGGTCTATAGGCAAAATAACAAAATGTGGTGTCCAAGTTAAACCACGACGAAGTCCAGGTAATTTCTTAATCGTGTTTGGTGCCAGTAAATGAATCAATATTTCTCAATATTGACATGAAATTTTAACTCGACCAGCTTTTACAATTCCGAATGGTCGGATTTATATTTTTTCTTAATTGTACTAAAACATGCTACACCCCTACATCTTGATCATACGTAAAAATTGTTTAGTAAAATGACTGAAGTTAAAAATGCTTTCAAGGTGAAAGATATTAGATTAAAGTGTTGGCTTTATGACTGTTATAGACCACACCTTTTTGAATGAAGTTTGTTGGACGCATATAGTTATATAAAATTGGCCAATTTAGGGTACATTTATAAATTTAATAATCCATCGGAAAGCACGACTGAATATGTAAACCTAACCAGTGAAACATTTCAATGGCGATGAATTTACAGAATTCTATCCATAGAAGCTGCAATCAAAATGCGCATTCACAATCGGAATAATTTGCAAGCAAAACAAATACTTCAAACTTGATCGGATGGTCCATATTATAATACAGTTTATTATTTTGGTTACATATTTCCAAGGCAAACATTGGAACTACGAAAAGTTTTTACGACATGTCACGCCCAATTACGTGAAACCAAAATGCCTGCAAAACTTGTTCTGTCAAGTTACAAAGAATCATAATCTAGGTTAATGAAAATATACAAATAATTGGTGGGTCTTGTCAATATTCTCTATGTAATTTGTAAATAGAATTAATCAATTGATAAAATTACATCTAATATCTAATAACATAGATTAAATAAACACTTTGTGAACCCCAGTTTAAGTACAATTTGCGCAAGTACTTGTAAATACCTACTTTCATACTTTAGAAAATTTCGTCCACAAATAAAATCGCTGCGTGCTTGAAACTAAAACTGTACGCATACGATATAATATGTTAATGTCACTCCAAGCATCTAAAAAAATTCAAAGACATTTTGGTTTTATGCACGTGTAACATTAAATTGATAATTGATTTTAGAATGTGGAGGGACAACTTACACTTGCGACCATTTGGTAGGTAATTGGAAAAACGTCGCTCCCTTTTAATGCAATTACATTTGTGTCAATATCATTCACCACCAGGTAAAGTTTGTCTGGATCAATGCCATATCGATTTTGGGGCGACGAAATCCACCTTTTTAGATATCCAATCCGGTAACATGCATCTGCTGCTAGAAAAACCACGCCATGGGAATTCGTGTAAAATATTGCATTCCAAAATTAAACGTTTTACATTCACATTTCGCTGTTGGACAAGAATAAGATCATCAATGGCAACTCCAAACGACAGAACAGTGTCCAGTACAAACATTGTGATAATAGTTCCAAATTCGTTGTTTAAAAGGCTTGACAGCTTTTTCAATGCCAAAACCTTAGGTTCAGTTGCCAACCATATGCCATTATAGTCCAAACTTGGCAAAAACAAGTCTTTAGCATTTGTGTTTCTGAGATGAAGAGAGAATGCTACTGATGGAAACCAGAATGTTAAGGCTGTCATCATTAACAATCCATCACAATAAATTCCAAAGAAGCGTCTAGGGGCCAATTGGTTTAATCAAATGAATAGTTGGATTAAACAATTAAATTTTAAGGGACTCTGATTGAGGGTACTTATTTTTAAAATAGTTTGAAAATTTTGCAAGGTTAGGACAAGTGAAGCGTGCGAAATAGGTGACGTACCTATGAATAAACCCGGCAGTTGCTAAAATTCCTATGGTGATGCTTCTCCATCCTGTTAAAGATTCCTTCTGCATTTTGTTAACATCATCAAGGAAAAAATTGTATCGACCTTCTTTAATAATATTCCGCCACCAAATCGTCAGAGCAGATTCTTTCTGTGTGACAGCTTTGTTCCCATATCCTCCAAGCCAATCCAGGTATCCCAGTGCAAGTCCAGTATAGACTACCATTAAACCATACGCAATCCATTTCATCCTANACCTTCTTTAATAATATTCCGCCACCAAATCGTCAGAGCAGATTCTTTCTGTGTGACAGCTTTGTTCCCATATCCTCCAAGCCAATCCAGGTATCCCAGTGCAAGTCCAGTATAGACTACCATTAAACCATACGCAATCCATTTCATCCTAAATTGTTTCCTTGGTTGCAGTGGCATATCTGATTTGACAATAAAATTAGCAATTGCCACAATTTCAGATTGTTTCAACCAAAGTGCTCTAAATGCAACGATCTTGTAAACTTGGCTGATTACAGTAATAAGCATTTGTACATGCTGAGCAGGATTGTTTCCCTCTTTTGGCAGACATCGACGAAGCGCACGGAGAATCCAGAAAAGATCAAGAATTGTAAGAATTATGCAAATCAATTTTTGTGGCCACCAGGTCTTGCAAATAAATGTTTGACTGTTTGTTCCAACTACTTTTACGGATTTAATGTAGAATGGGGAAATGCATACAAAATAGAATGCTCGAATGCAAACAGTGAGAAAACTTGTGAGCTGTGCTTTTTCTGATTCTGCTGCCATAGTGGTAAAAGGTGCCTCAGTTGGTTTGCGGAAACGTAAAATTGATTTATCTGGAGCATTGTCACCAGGGCACAGCTCGACCTTTATAGGATGCATATTTAAGAATTTGTAAAAATGGTACTAGGAAAAACACCTAAATCATACTATACGGAGACCCATTTCTGCCATAAACTGTACCATTACTATTACCTAATTCAATTTACTTTTACGGTCTGTAGCTTGCTCACAATACATTAATTAGGTAGATTTGTTTGCATTCTGTGACTGCACGCTTCAATACTTTGTGGAACGTTTGTTTTCTACAATTAACATAACGAAGCATGACAGCATTTTTAACATTTGAATGAAATTAATAGTAAATAGGCTTACCAGTTATAACTGGTTTTTTACTGCCCGGCAAAATCTGGTTCAGTGTTATAGTAATTTCTAATATTTTCCTATGTATTTACAAAATCAACTAAACAGCAATAATACAGCAAGCAATGTGGCGCAGGAAATAAAGAAGTTAACGTGACAGAAGTTTTACAAGCTTTTTTTTTAATTTTTCAGAGCCCAATCTAGAATATTTTTATGTTTTAGTCCAACTTTTAATTATTGAGGTTTAATACACTGAAAGTCTGCACAACATTTTTTGCCCAGCGTCAGCGACACTACATTCATAATCTTTAGGAGCACCGCATACAACTTTTAATTCAATGACTTTTAAGCCAATCTAACGATCTAACATGTTCTCTTCATAAATACCTAAGGTCATCCAAACAAGTCATCATCACATTTAGACTACCGCTGAGTACTGTTTTAACCCCCAATCTTTAACAAGGTTTTGTTACATCTTGTCTAAAGAATGAATTCAATGGTGCGTTATCTATATCTTCTCACTCTAGGCTTTATCCATTTTATAAAATGCATCGAATTTCAAATCTCGAAGCTTCTTGCTCCTTTGCTCCAAAGAAGGGAAGCTTAGACTTTGATTGTTGTGGTTCGGTAGCTCAGGCTATGTGATAATTTAAGGCGATCTCTCAAAGAGGTAATTATACAAATGCGTTGCGTTGGTTTCCCGAGTGAGATATTAATTAATTGAGGCGGACTAATTACGACTACGAGGTTATTTTGAAAATAAAGGTGTATACAATTCAGATAGTTGTGATTACTAGCGTTTGGCGAATCTCATTTATTTGAGGGCATACCCGGGGAGGGATAATTAAGAAGGAATTTGCAATTATTCAAGCATCAATAAGAATTGGACTTCGAATATAGAATCTTGTTTCTGCAGGAATTTATATAAATCCTACTATTACTTTCGCAAGAACAAACTACCTATTAGTGTCGCAAAAAATGTCAATTTTTCGAAACTATTTTTTAAACTGAAGATATTTTTTATAAAAAACATTATATGCATAAGGGAAATTAATTTTCTAACGTCCTGTTGCTATCAAGCTTATTTTGTGAATTTGGTTGAATGCAGACATGGAACTTTTTTTGTTTCTAAATTATATTATTTCATTTCCAATACGAATACTCCCGAGATCGAATAACTCTGAATTTAGGATGTTCAAATTGATTTTTCCGACAGCCAGAAAGCTGTTTAAAATCTACACCCAATTGTGTCGGGATCTACGCATGGTCGAAATGATTTTGGATAGTCAACGTCGTTTGCTTGCTTAACCTACTCGTTGGCTTTTGCAGTATAAGCAAAGTTGTTTTTGTAACTAATCCATAATCTTTTGAAACCCGAAAACCCGGTTATTACCCTAAGTTAAAAGAAAAAACTACTTTTACGTGGCTTGTGATAAGTATGTCTGTAATTTCTTTATGCATACCAGTTACTTCCTCATGTCGAACCATATTTATATGTATTGAAAATTCAAACGCAAAGGGCAATTGTCAAAATAAAATAGGGAAATGTCGTTGCATTATATTTATCTCTTGTGGTTCCTGCGTTTCAATAGCTACTTAAAAGTACTTATACATAGAAATCGTTAGGGTTTTGTTACGGCATGGAAATTCGTGATCTGATATAAAAATTAATTCACCAATCCGAACATTTCCCCATAAGCGCATAAGCTAGGTGCTATTTCTAAGTAAATTAATTAATTAAACTCAGAGATTCAACGTGATCAGTAACTTTGGCAGGGCAACCCCAACCAGAAACTGTAGTTTTTAGCTGGCTTGTGGTCATTTTGCCTATTGGTTTTTAATTTCTATAGAAGATTGGTCCAGTGTCTACAGGCCCTGCCTTCGATAGCATTAAAGGGGTGCGTAAATTTTCCCTTCTATTTAATTATACTGGCTTAATCACAAGCAAAATCTATTGCTAATATAAAAATGCTGGATAAATCAATTCAAAACCGGAGATAATACTAGATTTACTGGTTTAATAAAAGATATTAATAGAAATTAAACTAAAACTTAAATCTATTCCTAAATTATTAATCCGCTGGCGAATGTCCTTTTCCATATTCAGCTCCGCATTCGCTCAGTTAAAATATCTAAAGAA